>CAIGRB010007021.1:22487-42254 GCA_903798255.1 Fraxinus quadrangulata | reverse complement strand
ATAATAAGACTCAAACATATGCTTAATAACAAGTTTTGAAAATTGTATGAAAATAATACAGATGTTTATTAGGAGTGGATATGATTCGATTCGATTCAGATGAAAATTTCATTGCAATTAAGGCCATATCCAAAACTGCATCAAAATTTGAGGTAAATTTTGCACTATTTTATACCAAACTAAAAATCATCTCCAACTCATTATACCAAATGAACAATATTTAATCATTTTTTAAATTTATTTTAACAATTTATTTATTTGAAAAATTATTTATTTATTTATTTTATAACTACATAAATTACTAAATAAATAATTACGTTGAATTAACAAATATATTGAATTCATTAATAGATTTTAAAAAATGTAATACAATGAGTGAAAACACCACGACTAAGAAAATCACAGCATTTCTTAACTATTATTGATCAAATTATTACAAATGCACGTAATAATAATAATAACAACAACAACAACAATAATAATTTATTATGTTAAAAATGTATAACAAAAATGGACACAAATACCCTTAAATCATTTTTTTTTGCAAAGTGAAAGAAAATGGCAAAATTGTATTTAAACATTTTGATGCAAAGTATAGTGCCATGTTTGAGAGCGTTTGCACCATTTTTTCGGTGCAAAATGGTATTTTGAGATAGCATTGGAGACTACCTAAATAAATTTTTCCCTCGATATTTCAAAATACATTTTTCCCTCGATATTTCAAAATACATTTTTCCCGGACCCAAACAAAGGATTAATCATTTTTGTACCTAAGAGAAAATTTGTACAGTACACACCTTTGTATATATGTTCACTTTTCATGCTTTTTATTTCCAGCAAATTCACCAACGTCCGTTAAATTGGCGTCACAGTTAAACACGTTTACGTATAAATTCCATTTTCACTTCCACGCTTCACAATCTCTCTCTCTCTTTAGATCTTAATTGCTGTATGTATCCACCCAAAATTCTAAACCCTAAACCCAAAATCACTCACAAATTATTAGAATTCAAGCTTGATTTCCATTCAAAACGAAATAAACTCCCGGCTGCAAAGTTAAGTAACTAAACGATGGAGCAACTAAAGTCGATCGGGCGGGAGCTCGCGATGGGCTCCCAAGGTGGGTTCGGGCAGTCCAAAGAGTTCCTTGACCTTATCAAATCGATCGGCGAGACTCGATCCAAGGCTGAGGAGGACCGAATAGTTTTACGTGAAATTGATATTTTAAAAACCCGTCTTGCAAACCCCAATACGCCGAAATTCAAGCTCAAAGAGTACCTTATACGTCTCCTTTATGTTGAGATGCTTGGTCATGATGCTTCTTTCGGCTACATTTATGCTGTCAAGATGACACATGATGAGAATTTACTGTTTAAAAGGACCGGATACTTGGCTGTTACACTGTGTTTGAACGAGGATCATGATTTGATTATTTTGATTGTTAATACCATACAGAAAGATTTGAGGAGCGATAATTATTTGGTGGTTTGTGCTGCTCTGAATGCGGTGTGTAGGTTGATTAATGAAGAGACAATTCCGGCAGTGTTGCCACAGGTGGTGGAGCTCTTGGGACATCAAAAGGAGGCAGTGAGGAAAAAGGCGGTGATGGCACTTCATCGGTTTTATCAGAGGGCACCTGGGTCAGTTTCCCATCTCGTTTCTAACTTTCGCAAGGTGAGTATAATCTATGCGTGTAAAAGTTTGTTCATGCATATTGGAAGGAGCTATTTACCTTTTTACAAGTTATGGTCTTAATTGTAATGTATCCATTTAGAGATTGAAATGGGGGATTCTGTGACAATGTTATAGTACATAAGGTATTGCAGGTTTTTATGATGATGTGGAGTTGGGTTTGAAATAATAATTGCATATATATATATATACACACACACACACACAGCCCCCCATGTTGTTTTTTTCATTCTCATTCTTGTACTAATTTTCAACCACATATTCTTTATCAATCTACTATTCCAAAATACATTCTTTCAAAATAATGTGGCTCAAACACACCCATATACAAGAATACGATCTTTCACATTTTAATGGCTTCAAGTAACATGTGAGTGATTCATTGATGCAAACTTAAGAACATAATTGAATAATGAAACTTCTGTGAACTAAAGGGAGTGCTCTGCTCATTGCTTCTCTTATGCCAGTTGTGTGAGGGACGTTTGGATGTTTCCAATTGAGCATATGTTTGGCTCATGTTTATAAACACCCAAGCCACTTTTATCCACATTTGGAAGAACCTACAAGCACTACCCAATTATTCACCACTCATTTCTATCCGTTTATAGTTTAAACCATTTAAAAAAACTTCCCAAACATGCTCTGAATGAAATGATGTCAATTATGTTCTTAAGCTGAGTATGGTTGGATTTCTTCATTTATATATACAGGTGCATCATGAAAGAAAAAGTCTTATTTTGCAGATGCAATTTTATCTTGTTTATAATGAATTAATTTTTTTGCAGAGGCTTTATGATAATGATCCTGGTGTTATGGGTGCAACACTTTGCCCGTTATTTGATCTTATCACAAGTGATGTTAATTCTTACAAGGATCTGGTGATCGGCTTTGTAAACATTCTGAAGCAAGTTGCAGAGCACAGACTGCCAAAGAATTATGATTACCGTCAAATGTCTGCCCCATTTATCCAGGTATACCTTATTATTGTTTTTTGACATACTTGATATGCTCTTACATGTTTTATTGCAGAATCATAATTATAATTCAGAATGTGCAGTGTAAAATAAGTCATTTGCACTAGTTTCAGGAAAACAATTCTGCAACGGTACCCATTTCTTTCAACACTATTCCAATGTTGTTACTAGTGTGGGAAATCTCGAATGAGTAATCATAGGAGACATTACAGGAAAGTTAGTGGAGGAAATTAGGGTTAATAATCTGTCCCTAAAGTTAAGGGAATTACCTGTAGACTTTCCTTGTTTACTGTTACAGAAAATTGTATATATAGATTAGAATGAATTGTAAATTAAACACACAAAAATTAATAAAGTTTCTCTTCGTGGTATCAGAGCCCATCTAGGGTTTCTGGGAAAAATACCACATTCGCTTCCTGTTAATCCCAGTCTTAATTGCTGGTTCGTTTCTTATTTCTCTTCAGCCTTCATCGCTGTTTTTTTTCTATTCATTATCCCCACCTATTATTTGATCCTGCTCAATCATGACGGACGTTACATCTTCAACGCCATCACCGCAATTGTCTTCAACTGTGGAGGAAGAACAGATTACACGAAGCACAACAGAGCTTCAGAACATCCAGGCAGCATATAGACTAAATGGAAAAAATTATTTGAAATGGTCTCAACTGGTTCGAACATTCCTAAAAGGAAAATGACAGTTGGGACATCTACTGGAGAAAGTGCCTAAGAGCGGAACGACGGGATTTGAAGCGTGGGAAGAAGAAGATTCAATGATTATGTCGTGGCTAGGATTTGAAGCGTGGGAAGAAGAAGATTCAATGATTATGTCGTGGCTATGGAATTCCATGACCCTTGAAATCAGTGGTACGTGTATGTTTCTTCCTACAGCAATGGCGATCTGGGATGCCCTTCATCAGACGTATTCCAAGGTCAATGATGCAGCCCTTATATATGATATCAAGACAGAGACAACTGGAGCAAAACAGGGGACGAAAACGGTGACGGATTATGCCAATTTTTTGCAAAACCAGTGGCAGGAACTGGATTATTACAGGACACTTGATTTGAATTGTAGCAAATGTGCAGTGGTCATCAAAAAGTTTATAGAAAGGGACCGAGTTTATGATTTTTTGACTGGCCTAAATTCTGAATTTGATCTTGTAAGAATTCAAATTCTGGGCAGACCTGAATTTCCCCCTCTCACCGAAGCAATATCCCTGGTTCGTGCAGAAGAGAGCCGCAGAGGCATTACGTTAGAGTCGCCGTCAACCGAAAATTCTGCCCTTCGAAGCTCTAAATCTCAGGGGCTGGTACTGGACAAAGCTGTTGTGGACAAGACCAATAGATCAAGTGTGCAAAAGGATCGCGAAGAGTTGTGGTGTACGTACTGCAAGAAACCACGACACATCAAAGAACGATGCTGGAAACTACATGGGAAACCATCCACAAGCAGTCGTGAATGGGGACAAAAAGGTGGCCAGCAAAGGCAGGCTCACGTGTCGGTTCAAGACTCAACTCAGGTGTTTGGAGGATTTAGTATAGAGGAAATGGAGAAGATTAGAAATATGCTGGAGACTGTTGAAAAACCAGCAACTAACAATTCTCAACCAACGAATCAGGGTATGTGGTCATTGACACTTTCAGGTGAGGCTCTAATCTCTCTTGGGTTAAATGCTTTAGATAATGAGCTTAGGAATGTCTGGATCCTTGATTCTGGTGCTACAGATCATATGACCCATACTTCAAATAAATTCAAAACCTATACCCCATGTCCTAGCAGTAGAAAGATTGTTATTGCTGATGGTTCTACAACTACAGTAGCAGGAATAGGAGATGTCCAAGTTACCCCAAAACTGGTGCTTAAAAATGTTCTTCATGTCCCCCACTTATCTACAAATTTGATTTCCATACAGAAGCTTACCAAAGATTTAACTGACTGCGTTATATTCCATGATCCCTGTTGTGAATTTTAGGACCAGGGTTCGGGGAAGAGGATTGGACTTGCTAAAGAGCATAATGTACTCTATTACTTGGATACATCAAGTCAATCGGAATTCCGTAAATCTGCCCTGTCCACATTTTTTTTCTTCCAATAAGGATGTCATCTGGTTACATCATAGGCGCCTAGGTCATGTGTCATTTCCTGTGTTGAAATTAATGTTTCCCTGTTTGTTCAAGGGATTTGATGTTCAATGTGAAACACACTCGTGTACCATTTCCCATTAGTAATAAAAGATCGTCGTTTCCTTTCTTTTTAATCCATAGCGATATTTGGGGGCCATCAACTGTTCCAAACATCTCGGGGTCTAAGTGGTTTGTCACATTTATTGATGATTGCACAAGAGTCTCTTGGATCTATTTACTCAAAAATAAGTATGATGTGAGTCATATTTTTCCTATCTTTCACACAATGATTCAAAATCAATTTGGCACCAAGATAAAGCACTTTTGTTCAGATAATGCTCGTGATTATTTCAATCAAATCTTGAGTTCGTATTTCCAAAAAGAAGGAATCATACACGAATCATCCTGTATCACCACTCCACAACAAAATGGAATGGCGGAAAGGAAAAATCGACATCTTCTTGAGTGCACTAGAGCTTACTGTTTCAACAAAATGTGCCAAAAACATATTGGGGAGAAGCTGTACTCACATCAGCTTATGTCATAAACAGAATTCCTTCTAGGGTCTTGGGGTTTCAAAGTCCGCTAGAATACCTGTCCAAATTCTACACCGACATTCGATCTTCCTTCAATCTCACTCCTCAGGTTTTTGGGTGTACTTCCTTTGTCCATGTTCATAGTCATAACCGTGGGAAATTAGATCCTCGTGCTCTTAAGTGTGTCTTCGTGGGGTACTTATCTACCCAAAAGGGTTATAAATGTTACCATCCACTTACTAGAAAACTTTATGTCTCAGCCGATGTTACATTCGTTGAAAATAAATCCTATTTCACCACTCCTCATCTTCAGGGGGAGTTACATACACTTGAAGATAAGGAGTCCAACTTTCCACCACTAGAGTCTTCCAAAACTGAATCTCAAAAATCCCAAAAGTCAATTCCACAATCTGACGGGTTGGAAGAAAAAAGGGAACGAGATGATAAAATCTTTGACTGGTTTCGGTTTGGCCAAGTGCATGCAAGGAAAGGAGATCCCATCGTGGCTACAAAGCAAGAACAATCCTCTGAACTAAGCTCCGGAAATGAGGTAACAATGAGTGAATCAAATCTGAATTCTATACCACCAATAGACCATCCCTCTACCAATCCTGAATCACCTTGTCCCGAGCCTCTTAGCCTTGACCATGACCTACACCTGCCTATTGCTGTAAGAAAAAAGACCTGAGAATGCACAAAAAGACCCTTATATCCATTGTCTCACTTTGTGTCTTTTGAGAAGTTTTCCCCAAGCCATCAAAGTTTCCTTTCCACCTTAAACACAACTTCTATTCCCAGCTCATTGTCTGAAGCATTATCAATGAAAGAATGGAGACTTGCTATGGAAGCAGAAATGGATGCATTAAAGAAGAACGAGACTTGGGAATTGGTTGATTTACCGAAGGGTAAGAAAGCAGTGGGCTGTAAGTGGGTATATGCAGTAAAATTTAAGGCAGATGGCTCCCTAGAACGCTACAAGGCGAGGTTAGTCGCGAAAGGATATACACGGACGTATGGAGTAGATTATCAAGAAACGTTTGCTCCGGTAGCAAAGATGAATACAATGAGGATTTTGTTGTCCTTGGCTGTTATTTTTGATTGGGAATTGCAGCAATACGATGTGAAGAATGCCTTTCTCCACGGAGAATTAGAAGAGGAGATTTATATGAACATTCCACCGGGATTTAGTGGGGTTGACAAGAACAAGGTTTGTCGATTAAAAAAGGCATTATATGGGCTGAAACAATCCCCACGTGCTTGGTTTGGACGGTTTGCTAAGGTGATGATAGCTAGTGGCTACAAGCAAAGTCAAGGAGATCACACGCTTTTCATCAAGCATTCGGCCTCAGGGGGAGTCACTGTTTTAATTGTGTACGTGGATGACATTATAGTGATAGGAAACGATGAAGTAGAGAAGGAGGCCTTGAAGCGATGTCTAGCCAAGGAATTTGAAATAAAAGATTTAGGAAGATTGAAGTATTTCTTTGGAATGCTCGATCAAGACAGGGAATTTTTATCTCTCAACAAAAGTATGTTACGGACCTGCTCAAGGAAACAAGCATGACGGCTAGCAAACCGGTTGGAACTCCCATTGAACAAAACCATAGATTAAGTGAGGCTCTTGGAGATAAGACAGTGGACAGAGAGATGTACCAAAGACTTGTTGGGAAACTCATCTATCTCGCACATATTAGACCAGATATAGCTTACTCAGTCAGTGTTATCAGTCAGTTTATGCATAATCCTAAAGAAGTTCACCTACAGGTAGTCTACCGAGTGCTTCATTACTTAAAGGCACATCCAGGGAAGGGAATTTTATTCAAAAAGGAATCTGCAATTGATCTGGCAGCTTACACAGATGCAGACTTTGCAGGGTCTCCAGTCGATAGGCGATCAATTTCGGGCTATTGTACCTTCCTTGGAGGAAACTTGATATCATGGAGAAGAAAGAAACAGAGTGTGGTAGCAAGGTCAAGCACTGAAGCAGAGTTCAGAGATATGGCAGCAGGATGTGTGAATTATTGTGGGTCAAAATTATCCTAGAGGAACTGAAGACCCAATGGAGCAAATCGATGAAGCTATACTGTGATGACAAATCAGCTAAGCTAGACAGTGGACTGATTTGTACTCCATATGTCCCGACAGGACTTCAACTTGTAGATGTGATGACAAAGGGACTACGTAACAATATGTTTCATGAGAATATTAGCAAGCTGAGAATGGAAAATCTATATTCACCAGCTTGAGGGGGGAGTGGGGAAAATCTCGAATGAGTAATCATAGAAGACATTAAGGAAAGTTAGTGGACGAAATTATGGTTAATAATCTGTCCCTAAAGTTAAGGGAATTAGCTGTAGACTTTCCTTGTTTACTGTAACAGAAAATTGTATGTATAGATTAGAATGAATTGTAAATTAAACACACAAAAATTAATAAAGTTTCTCTTCAACTAGATTAAGTATGTAATTCTGGAATTTCAAATTCTTGTTTTGCTCTCTCTTTATAAAGACACTCTGGCTTTGTTCTGTATAACCAATCAAGTTGCATCTGGAACCTTGGTGTACTAATGGTCATAGAATTGTGAGACTTCTTAAAGGTTGACAGTTTAGGCATAAGCTCTAACACCTTGATTCTTTCTCAGTGTGTGCCCTGTTATTTCTGTGGACAAGTATATGATGAGTACAGTACTCATGGCATGCCAACATTGTAGATTTAGGTCATGGATCTATAGAATCTGCAAGTTTCTAGTTAAATAAGGGCAAACACATCATTGGACTTCATCAGGCGCGTACAGAAAATTAATGTCTTCTTGACTCAATGACCTCACTCCTCCAATATCACTTTACCTTCTACGATTTACTTGAAATTTAGTTGCCCCTTTTGTTTTGGACTTCCTTGGGACCTGGAGGAGGAATAGAGGGAGTAATATAAGAGGACTAACTTTGAGATGTATGACTGGACAAAATTCCTGAACTAAATCTGACCCGACCTATATTGAACCTAATCGATCGGTTTTTCTTAAGTTAAATACCTGAACGGATATCTGAATCGAGAATGGACGAATTTGGTTTGGTTCTCGATTCTAGACCAAAAATTGAAAAACCGAATAAAAACTAAATTTCCATATATTTTTTTATCATAAATAAGTCAAATTATTTTATTTTTGTTAAATAAATTTGCTAACTAATTAATTTAGCCAAACCCAAAATATGAATTTTCTCATTTCTAATTTCTAATCCAAGTCCAACTTAATCAAATTGACCTAAATTTTATTCAAATACGCTGTTTTATCGTATTGTCGTTTCTACTGTGAAGAAATCGAATTGGAAGCTTAGTTGCACTTCTCTTCATTATTGTGAGCTCGTTATATTCCTCTTCCTGTGATTTTAACAATCAAATCTACGAAGAACTTAACAAAAAGATGCAAAAGATATCATGAAATTGGACTATGTTATTTTGTAAGAACTAAAATTGAATAAGTCATTAGTTGAATTAATATAGCGTTATTGTAAATATTAAAAAATCTAATTGTTGTACCGGAACTCGGGAATTGAATCGAACCAAATGGAATCGAATCCGAACGGTTTCATAATTAAATTTGGATCTGATAGTTCCACTTACTAAATACTCGACCGAACCGGACCATGTCTAGTCATGTTGAGATGTGAAATTGCAAATAATATATTGAGGTTTCAGTTATAACATTCCTTTATATTTTGTTTTTTTTGTAGTCTTTTTTGATGGTTTGGTGGATTGGGGATGCAATTTTTATATTATTCCAAGGTTATGCTTCTTTTAGTTTCTAACACAATATCAAGGGAAGACTTTTCTTGTAAAGATTAAGAGCATGTTTGGGCACTTGCCTATTTTACTTAAGCAGGAGAGAGAAAATGTAATCCCTCGTTTATTTTTTTCTCTCTCCTTGCTTATAAGGAAATCCAAGCATGTTTAGGAAATCCAAGCATGCAAACATGTTCTATGTGTTTTTTCATATTGCTAAAACTGAGTTTTGTTCATCTATTTTATTTTTCCATTATCATCATCCCAACTACATTTTGGTGAAACACTCAACCTTTGTGTTTACAAAAAAATATGTTTCTCTTACTCTTCATTGACTAAAGTTATCAATCTGTATTCATGTCTGACACGAGATACATGAGACGGCACTCAACATGACATAATACTCATGTACAACTTCTCAAAAATGAACAAGATTCTTCAATGCTCGACTCAAGTCTCAAAACTGAGCCACAACAACAATGTGCTGAAGAAGTAACATGATGCATCTACAACCATGTCATTTTTTCAGTTACAATAAACATTCCTTGATAGAAATGCATTGCCTTGACTTGTTTCTGTTGTTGGATGATGTAAAATATATTTTAGAGTATCTGGATATTAGGTTATAAATTTATGAGCAATGTGTTCTTGTAATCCTGTCAGAAGTTGAGACTAATATTCATTGATCCCCCAAGGTCCTAAATTTGACATTCATATCCATTCAACCCATACATGACACTTGTACTTGGGTCCGAGCATCATATATAAGAATCTCACGATGAAAGTTGTAATCATTCAATCACATGAGGTCTGCCCAGTGGCATGCTGCAGCATTTTATGAACTTGAGTTTAAGAAGGCTTAGTCATGGGAATTACATGGTGGAACTTCTCAAATGACAATATATATATATATAGAATGATTGAATACTTTCTATTGAATAAAAAATTAATCAGTGAGAGGTGAAGTTGAACTACTTTGGCATGACTTCCTGAATGGATA
The DNA here is from genome assembly GCA_903798255.1 of Fraxinus quadrangulata. NCBI lineage: Eukaryota > Viridiplantae > Streptophyta > Magnoliopsida > Lamiales > Oleaceae > Fraxinus > Fraxinus quadrangulata. Next base: position 32,145 of record CAIGRB010007021.1, on the reverse strand, counting down.
TTAAGATCGCTTCTTCGATAAATGATTTCATCAACAAACTCCAGCAACACTTTCCCAGCTTACTTATATAATTTCTGTACATTATGGATCCTCCTACAAGATGATATAGTCTAGTACTTGCATTTATGACCCCAACAACTTTTTTGAGCAAGAAGAAAGGCGTATTAAATAGCAAAGCATATGAATTGTGGTTATTATTCTCCAGGTTTTTCCATTTATCTATTTGCTCACAGATTACAATAGATATTGCTTTACCATGCAGATCAAATTATTAAAAATACTTGGGTTACTGGGTAATGGTGACAAAAAGGCCAGCGAACACATGTATACCATTGTCGGTGACATGATGAGAAAATTTGATTCCACAAGTAATATAGGGAATGCCGTTCTTTATGAGTGCATATGCTGTGTTTCCTCAATACATCCCAACCCCAAGTCACTCGAAGCTGCTGCTGATGCCACTTCGAAATTTTTGAAGGTTTGTATTCTCCGATTTGGTTTGATTCTCTCACATTTCTTTTCATGTTTTTGGATCTCATAACCCTGCATGCATATGTGATGGATAGAGTGATAGTCACAATCTGAAATATCTTGGTATTGACGCTCTTGGCCGGCTGACAAAAATAAGTCCCGAAATTGCTGAACAGCATCAACTGGCTGTCATCGATTGCTTAGAGGTGAGATACTTTTTTTCTTGCACTACTTTTGAAACATTATAAGGTGGTCCATGTATGAAGACTAACATGCTATGCGTGGAAAGAGTTGAAAGTATTCTTGGAAGCAAATGGGTAGAAGGTGAGAAGACATGGAGAGACATGCGGTTTCTTGATTTATTGCTGTTTCCATATTAGAAATTTCTTCTGGTCATTTGGGTTGGATAGCTTTACATCTTTGTAGGATGGTTTTTATAGATTTTGTACAAGGATTTTACTTGCTCATGTCTACCAAAATGAAATACCTTACTATAAAAGGAGAAACAATGCCACTGTAATGTAATTGCTGAACTCGACCTGTTTCATGGTCTGATTTTCTTGATGTTGTCTCTTATGCTTTGCTTTTTACTTTTATCCGTTGAGAACTGTTTTTTTCTGCATTTCTTAGTGAAGGGTAGCAGGTTTTAGTTTTTCACGTGCAACTTTGTTTCGCTAAACGTGTGTGGTCATTTAGTTTGTCTATTTAAATTTCGGTTCGAAGGCTGACATGCTTCATGATACAGGACCCAGATGACACTCTAAAGCGCAAGACATTTGAACTGCTTTATAAAATGACGAAGCCTTCAAATGTAGAAGTAATTGTGAACCGTATGATTGATTATATGATAAACATCAATGATAATCATTACAAAACTGAAATAGCATCTAGATGTGTTGAACTTGCGGAGCAATTTGCACCAAGCAACCAGTGGTTTATACAGGTTATACTGCCAATTCCATATGCTTTTATGGAATATTCTGACGCTGTTGCGTTTATAGTTGAGAAATTTTAATCTTCTTGTTTTGCTCTGTTTACTTGCCAGACCATGAATAAAGTATTTGAGCACGCAGGGGACTTAGTTAATGCCAAAGTGGCTCATAACTTGATGCGGTTGATTGCTGATGGATTTGGAGAGGATGATAATACTGCAGACAGTCAGCTCAGATCATCCGCTGTATGTTTTACTAATCAGTTTCTTGTGTCTAACTCATACTTCATGTCAGTTATGATAATTTAATACATTTTTCTCTAATAAGTATGTGTTTTGAACTCTTCTTATAGTCAGCTTGAAAATATCTCTGAGCTATGCATTGTGCAATATTTCTTTTGAACCTAATTTATGTGAATGTGCATGAATGTGTTCTGTAGTTTTGCATGATTTGTGAGTCTCTGACAATATGGATTACTCAAGTCAAGAAGAAGACATGAACATTTTTATTTAATTTCAGGTCCCCCTAATAATACCCAACCAACTATTAGCACCAGCTATGAACTAAAATGACGACAGGTGTTGACAGTAAATAAAAAAAATTGATAATAATATAGACTTAATTCTTGACCAAGGTTAGGCATTATATTAACTAAAACAACAACAGGCATTGATAGGAAATTTTTTTAAAAGAAGAAGATAATAAGGTAGACTAAACTCTGATCAAACTTGGGTATTATAATTACTTACCGTGTTTTGCCCAACTAAAAATTTGAATTAAAATTCAAATCAAAGTTAATAATTAATGTTAACCACACATTTTATGAGCCTCGCAACTTTTTAATCACTTCCATTAACTTTTCTCAAAATTATTAAAAATCTGATTTTTATCCAAATTAAGCAGTGGCTTATAGAGTTGTGATCTCTGACCTAGTATTGTTGGCATCCAAGTTACTTTGGTAAAATATTATGAAATCCATAACATTGGTTAGAGTAGTTCCAATTATCTTATAGTTTATGCATGATTGGTGGGTTAGGGAGAATAGAATTTGAATTTGTCCTATTTTCACCTGTAAAGAAGGTCATTATTCTCTACCTCCACACCTCTTTGATGTTTTTTTCCCAATAAAAACACTGTAGCAACAGTTCTCTCCTGCTGCTCTAAACGCATCTTGCATTAATGTGATTCGTATTGATATATTATGATGTCATGCTTTTATCCCTGAAACTACATGAGCCTTTCAAGTAGTTAGCCATTTCTTGGTTGACATGAGTACATCACTCCACAGATTTTGGAAGTAGCTATTCCTGTTTCTAAGTGCTTTTGCATGAAAATGGAAGAAATAGATTGAAATTATTATTCTGCTTTTTTAACACTTATAACTGAAGTTATTTTGTTCATGTGCAGGTGGAGTCATATCTTCGAATTATTGGAGAGCCAAAACTTCCATCTGCATTTCTTCAAGTACATAGTGTCACATATTGAATCTTCAAGCATTTTGTTTTGTTTTCTCCGTCTATGGTTTATCACATCTAGGTTTCCAATTATTTATTCGCATGGGCTTACTCTATTACAGACACAAATCTTGCTAGCTTTATGTTGCAGGTCATTTGTTGGGTCTTGGGGGAATACGGTACCTTCGATGGGAAGTATTCTGCCTCATATATCAGTGGGAAATTGTGTGATGTGGCGGAGGCACATTCAACTGACGACATTGTCAAAGTATGTGTTTGCTTTAGTACCTAACCTTTTTAGATTGTATACTGAAACATTTGATTTACTTGTTGGCTTATTAAAGTTTATGTAGCCATAACCCGAACTTTGTGATGTATTTATATTTGGGTTGTGATTTATCCTGCACGTGCTTTTGAGTTTAAATATATACATATTAAAGGCTAATTTTCTTTTGTAGTTTTCTGAATTTACTTATTTAAAATATAATTACGTGTCAGCACATGGCATACGAAAACCTAAATACACAAATGCGTGTTGATTTATATTTCTGCTTACAGTATTTAAACCTTTTTGGGTTGTGAATATCAAGTCAGCTAAGCTTCATCAGTTAGGTTCGATTGGTGACTACTTGACAAGTACCATGACCATATCTCAACTAGTGAAGCATTGCAGCTAGCAATTTTTATGTTATGGTTGGACTAGATTGTGTTGATTGGTGTTTTTGTAGGACTCGGGGTGGTCGCTTTAAATACTTATGCTTTCTAGCAAGAATAACTTTCGGTTGCTGGATATATATACTATGGATCCGATAAATTCAAGCAAATAAAAGATAATGAAAGCGCTGTTAGCTAATAACCAAATCCTGTCCCACTTTGAAAAGCATTTTTTTACTGCTCTTGCAAATGCTCCACATGCTCTGAAGTGCTGCAATCACTGCAGTGACCACTGACCACTTGGTTACCCTCTTTCTGTTTTCATCCGCCAGTTATAAATTCTAGAAATTAGCAGAGTAGAATGGGCACACAATTGTTAATAATTTCCCAATGAATTAATTGATACTCTTATGGTCCTTTGCAAAAAGAAAAAAGGAAACATAAGCCAAAGATAGAAGTATTCTTCATGAAAATTTGCTTAATGATTCCAATCAATCTTCCCAGTAATACAAGAGCCGAAGAAAACTAGTGGACTTTTCTCAAAATCATTTCATTGTGATTATAATATGATCCAGACATAGTCAGTTTTTGTCTACGTATAAAAGTAAAACTGTCTACATTGTGGAGAATGGATAGTCATTAGCTAATTTCGGTCTTTTGACATGAATTCTGATTGATGAATATTGGGTCTACAAGTGGTGCAGTGTCAATGTGATCGAAACGCAGTCAGTCTTTTGTCAATTCATATAACTTAACCATCTTCATGGTGGAGAATGAATAGTCAGTAGCTCTAGTCAGCTCTGCTTATCCATTCATAAAAATCAGAACCATCTTTACTGTGGACAATGAATAGTCAGTAGCCTTGAGCTCTGTTTTTTTTTTTTTCCCCTTTTCTTAGGCAAATTCTAATGGATGAAAAATATTTTTTGAGTAGCAGCTATCATAGGGTAATCAGAAAGCACACACTGAAATGATGTGGGCTCTAGGTGGATACTTGTGCAGACACTTTGCAATTGCTTCTTCAGCTTTCAAGTAGAGAAATTAATCTAATCTTGTTATTGTAAGAGTAATAATTTTATGGACAATAATGGAAATGTATTTTTTTCCTGCTTATTTTGAAGGCATATGCTGTCACAGCCCTTGAGAAAATATATTCCTTTGACATTGCAGCTGGAAGAAAAGTGGACATGCTTCCTGAGGTAGGCAGTTCTAACCTTGTGTAGTTTTACTTTGACATCTTAATCTTTCTGCTCAGTATATGCAAGTGTTGCTTGAGTGTTTATGTAGCCTTTTTCAAGTGGTACTGATGAGCATAGACAAATTTAGATTCTCACTGCAGTACCTTGTGTGAGTTCATTAACTGTACACTTCAGGAATCCAGTTTGTATTAGATGACATCACAATCCTCCATGAGAACTATTGTACTTTTATTATAGCTTATCCATACCCACATAATTAGAATATCAATTTTTGGTGTACTATTGAGTGATTTTTTAGTGGATGCGATTGCATGTGTATCGTTGTTTCTGGGTCAGACCTGAACATTTTGAACTTCTACCTCCAATTCTGAAAAGAGAGAGAGAGAATATTCACAAATATACTGAAGGTTTATTTATCACTCTTACCTTTCTCTCCTTGTTGAACTTGCTATGTGACACTGAAAAATAAGTCGCGAATCCCCAGCTGTGGCTCAATGAATGTTGTCACTTTGCACAACCATGATAAACGAAGCCTATGTTCTGTCAGATGCTGGACAATCCAGAATTCAAATGAGGTTACTCATTAGTAGATACATGCATGGACTTCTTGGTATTCAAATCCAGCAACCACCATTTAGATCATATAGCTTGGTTAAATTTCTCTCCCTTTATTTGGAAGAGGAGGTTTAGAGATATGCAGATGGAGGTGCAAAAAGTATATTTGAGCTTAATCACTTATTCATTCAAGGGCGGAAAATTTCCTTTTGTTGTATTGGCTGTTTATAGATATTCACAGAGATCATACAATTTGTATTCTTGAATCCGGAGGACCTTGTGCAGTGGTTACTTTGGGATGTATTAGCCGTTAAAAGTAAAAAATAAAAATAAATGAACCCTTGTCTAGCAGTGGCAGCTGAGTGTAATGGTAATATATTCTAAGCAAGCTTTGTTCCTCAGGAAACACTGGAAATCCTACAATAAATAACTACCAAATTGCGAAAGTACGAGAATTAGAAAAGTCTCATCCTTCCGCCTTGGAACAGGAATATTTAGTTCTTTACTTCATTTGGCATTGAAGGGATAGCTTTGGCATTGAAGGGATAGCTTTAGCATTGGCAGAACTGCTTTTTGTATGTCTTTATGAGTAATGAATTCTTGAGTGGAAATACTTAACTTCCATGCATATTCTTATAGAAGGTAAATAATGATTGTTTGAGAAATATACCTCTCCATATTCTAACTCGAGTTTTTGTTCAAATATGTAGATAGAACTTTCAGCATGCTAACATTTTTTACTTGCTGCAGTGTGAATCCTTGATCGAAGAATTATTAGCATCCCATTCAACAGATTTGCAGCAGCGTGCTTATGAACTTCAAGCAATCATAGGTTTAAATGCTCATGATGTTGCAAATATAATGCCAATAGATGCGAGTTGTGAAGATATTGAGGTGATATTTGCATTTAAATTTGAGTTTTAAACAACTGTCAGTTTGGCAGGCATTCTCTTGTGAATTTCATTTTGGGGTTGCTATAGAAAGGACATAACATTGTAGATTGTACATACATACAAGTAACTCAGATGTTTACCTAGTTTATTTGCAATCTCCATTTCCTTTCGTTTTCATAGAATGAGATGTTGGGGCATCTCGGATTATTTAAGGGAATGTTGGAAAAATATATATAATAAGAAGGAATCTGTGATCACAAGAAACAAATATTCCCAGCGGTAAACTATTTTAAATGCATGTTCAGAAACATGGGACTGATATTCCAGGATATCAAGTTTGATGACTAATGTTTCTCCTCCTTTTTAATTTATTATTATTGGTATTGGTATCAAGATTGTAAGATTCTTGATTTGAAAGTGAACGGAGATGTTGATATGATGTAAGCATATATTAATTTTCGGTATAAAGGAAAATCTGCCACTTTAAGAGTCTTTCTTGTGTACATGGAAAGCCACTCTTTCTTGATTTGTTACCCCACAGTGAGCATTGTTCCTGAGAAGGACAATAACTATTTTCTTTTATACACTTCCTTTAAATTAAAATTAAAATTTAGAAGAGAGAGATGTAAATTTGAAGTCATTTCCAACACAAAGTATTATAAGAAAGATAAAATACTAACACCACTTCTCATATTATATCCATATTTTATTTGAACCGATGCCCCGATATGAGACACAAGGTGATGGGGGGAGTACTTCAATTCACTTTGAACTATAGAGGACTCCAGTCTCACAACGTGAAGCATTGCTTTTATCTATACTTGTTGCAATATCCATACATGTTCTATAAAGGTTTACGATTTTCCTTGTTAAGTTTTGGGTGCTTGAAAAATGTCATTAAGATGGATAGGCAGTTATTGAATATGATCGCCACTAATATGTATTTTTCTTGATATGACTAGTTTTGTATTAACATCACATTGTGTGGCTTTGTTCTCGGCTGCAATTTGTTTTATGTTTTTTCATGCATTACTGGTTGGTCGTTCTTATTCTATGGGTTTGTTTGAGCTCCATTTTTTGGAAGAATAGATTTGAAATAGCAATTTTTTGGAGAACGTATGGTTAAAAAGTAGGGAAAATTTTTTATTAGGAGAATGTGTGGTTGAAAATGAATTTGGGAAAAAAATGAGTTTTTCAAAAGAATGGGGCTCAAACAGGGGCTATATTTTGAAATTGCTTGGCTATTACAAATTTATTGTGGCTTCACTTTTGTCGGCTGTGGTCGGTTGTGTTGTATGCGTTGCTACTTGATCGTTATAATGCTATATATTTATTTTGCCCAAGAATGCTAGTAAAGTTTGTAAATATTTGCAGATTGACAAAAGCCTTTCGTTTCTTGATGGATATATTCAACTAGCTATAGAAAAGGGGGCTCAGCCATATGTTTCTGAGAAGGAACGTTCAGGAATGCCAAATAATAGCAACTTCACAAGCCAAGAACAGCATGAGTCCTTAACGCACTCCCTTAGGTTTGAGGCTTATGAACTTCCTAAACCCTCCATGACCCCTCAAGTTACTCCAGTGCTAGCATCTTCTACTGAACTTGTTCCTGTACCCGATCCATATTTTCATACAGAGGTCCACTATTCTGCTACACCTGTGCCATCCGTCTCTAATGCAGGGTCATCAGAACTCAAGCTACGACTTGATGGGATTCAAAAGAAGTGGGGCCAACTTTCTTATTCCTCACCTGTGTTGTCTACTTCAATCAATGATACGCCTAAGATGCAGGATGGGACAACCCAACGCGATTCAGTTGGAAGTGCAAACTCAAAAGCACGTGATGCCTCTTATGATTCAAGAAAGCCGCAAGTAGAGATATCTCCTGAGAAGCAGAAACTGGCTGCTTCACTTTTTGGCGGTGCACCGAAATCTGATAGAAGGCAATCTTCTTCAAGCCAGAAGGTTACTAAGAATATCAGCCATACTGCAGATAAGTCTCATGTGGAAAAGACAGCAACTTCTGATACTGTTATTATAAAAACTTCCCAGCCACCTCCTGACTTGCTCGACTTAGGCGAACCAACTGGTACAAGTATTCCACCATCTCTAGATCCTCTTAAGCAATTGGAAGGTCTTCTCAATCTAAAACAAGATGCAACCACACTAAATACCAATGGAGTTAGTGGTACTGATGCACCTGACATAATGTCCCTCTATGCAGACATGTCACCAAGCGACCAGGGGAATAGTGCTGCAAATCCACTTTCAACCAGTAAGGAAAGTGCTAGTCTTCTCTCCGGGTTTTCAGATGAGGCCAACATAATTGGTCACGGGGGAAATACAGGTGCACAGGTAACACAGCAATTGAACAAGGGACAAAATCATAAAGATTTTCTGGAAAAGGATGCACTTGTTAGGCGAATGGGAGTGACACCATCAGGTCAGAATCCGAACTTATTTAAGGATTTACTTGGGTAAAATTTTGTGGAAAAGGGATAGAAACAAGTCAACAACCCCATAAATTGAGATATCTTTAGAATAAGTACTGTACCAGTGAGACACTGTTTTCCATGCGGCTAACAGAAAAACTGCGAGGATATCAATCTGATGACAGTAGTTGCAATTCATAAGCAGATTTTGGATGCACCCAGAATGGAGTGTGGGTGAAACACCTGTGTATGGTAGTTAAACCAGGTATACTTAGTATTTGAACAAAATGGTGTATATATTAATATGATGAGAAGGGCACATGATGATCTCGATGTGGCGTGTTCGTGTTTTTCAAAATTGTGCCATTGTAATTGGCTTGCCTGTTCCATTATTTTCGGGTTTTAATCCTGTTTTATATGCTATCTAGTTCATTTTACATTCCCACTATTAGTATATCTCTTCTTATTGATCATTGAAAAACACACCTTCTCCATAGTCTGATTGCCATCTTTCAAAAAATTTGCATTCGGAATTGTGGATTTCCATGTATAAGAATTTCTCATTGAAATAATCTGAATTGCTGTTTGATTGCTTTATTGGACTTCTTATCAGTTGATTCCATATATAGAGGTAAAACATTGTTTCAGTGTGGGCCACGAGAATGGTACCAAATGAAGACAAACTCTTGTTTTTGTCTGATATTGTCAATTAGAAAATTGTATGCTTCATCTTTTGAAGATATTCTAATTCGCTTTCTAAAAGTGCTTCTCTTTGATTTGTGAGCTTTGATCAACCAAATGGAAGAAACCATTTTCACAAAAAGAATGTTTCTATGATGCATTTTAAAATGAGTTAAGTTAAAACGAAAAATTAAATAAAGAAAGAAATTGAAGAAGAGCGTTAATCGAATTTTTTATTTGAGCAGCTCTAGCCCATTTTTTATTTTTTTTTACATGATAAATTTCTTTATTTTCTTGGACGATTATTTTAATAATATTGGAATTCGCTCACATGATATTAGGGATCGGTGTAAATCTATATTCTATCCCATCATTGGAAAATAAAAC
>CAIGRB010007021.1:0-15476 GCA_903798255.1 Fraxinus quadrangulata | reverse complement strand
TTCTATGTAAATTCAGTATAAATCAAGAAAAATTCAAACAATGTTGTGGGGCAATGCGAGCCCCTGCCCCCCATGTGGCTCCGCGTTGAACAGATCTGGATATTTCTTGTCTGTGCATGCCATCACGCAAATGTGACTTCTTATATTACTGAAGAATAGCTTGGTTTGGATTTTGGTTTCTTTTGTCTTTTTGTTTTGGGAGGTGCCAGTGGGGGGAATGGGATCCGTAAAAGTTTGCAATTTGGGATCACACTATGTTATAGCCGTAGGTCAAATGACTTTTGTGAGGTTGGGTAATGAATGCTTCAATGATGAACGCAAGAGTTTTGAACTCTCTGTACTATTTGATCCGTTATTTACTGAGGTCCTTTAAAATGATTGCAGTGAGAGAATCGAGGAAAGATGCTAAAAAAAAAAATTAATAATAATAATAAAAGAAAATTTCTCATGTTTAATTCCTGTGTGATTGGAGCAACTGTTATTATTTTGAATTTAAACAATGGTTCATCAACTTCTTAATTGCTCTTACCTAGCTAGAATTTTGCTAGAGTCGATGAATATATTGTAAGCTTAAATTTTAGTTCAGGTGCTATAGTAACTCTAAATGATCATATGTTCGATATCTATTCTTTGCTTTGACAAACCTCTAAAATAGCTGTAACTTTCATTCTGAAGGATTATTGAGATAGATTTTTATTTATTTATTTGAAGATTGACCTTTATCTTTTGTTTAAAAAATGAATTTAGCTAAGATCAACTTTATAATATTCCAAATAGTTAAGTCTCTTTAATACATAACTAATTCTCTTCCATAGATCTATCGGTTTTATTAGTCAAGTTTTTTAGTTTGCCTTTTTATCGTTTACACAATACTAATCATTTCTGTATTATGAAAATTTTCATTTTTCACGCTTAGCCTTGAGCATCGTGGTCGTGCCTGGCAATGAGCTATGACCATCTTGTAATCTTTAAATTGCTTTCCTTTGCTTTTCTTCAATTTGCTTTGTTACATTAGTTATGTAATTTCCTTCACTTCAACCTGCTTTTTGTTAGAAGAATAAATTGAAGAACAGTCATCATCTTGTCATAACAAGAATAAATGGAGAAATCATGGGACCCCACTGATGTGGAGCTGTTGGATTTTCAAGATGTTCACCTTGATCTGGCACTATGAATATTGTTCTTGCATAATCAATCTCCGCGTTCACTAGACATGTCTTATTTGTTTTTTGGTTAACCCCAGCATATCTTATTCCAGATGCAGGTCGCACGCCCTTAGATCGATCATCTAATGTCTCTCGTATAGAAGAAGCAGGTGTAGTGCCAGAACCAACCTCCCAGCCTCGAAGCAAATTGCTGAAACCTATTTGGGAGGTTCCCCCTCCTGGTTCTAAAATGCCACCCCTGAAGAACTTTAAACTGACAAAGGAACTAGTTCAGCAAAGAGTGAAGAATAATGTTGTAGTAGTGACCTTTGGTAACTTTGCTTTCATGGATTTCATCCTGACTTGGGTTAAACATTTGACAGATTTGGGCGTTGATAACCTTCTTGTTGGTAATTTTCTCAGTATTCTCATTGCATGGAAGAACGTTTCGCCATGCTTAGTCCTGTTCCTAGGCTAACAAAAACACTATATTTATTCCTAGGTGCCATGGACACAAAACTGTTAGAAGCTCTTTATTGGAAAGGCATTCCAGTTTTTGATATGGGTAGTCATATGAGCACAATAGATGTTGGTTGGGGCTCTCCAACATTTCACAAAATGGGGAGAGAAAAAGTTATTTTGATAGATTCTATCTTACCTTTCGGCTATGAATTACTGATGTGCGACACTGATATGGTCTGGCTAAAGGTAATCTATCTGTTAAGCTTGTTTTCTTTTATAAACTCTTTTGTGGATGCTGCCATCTTTATGCTGATTTACCAATGCGCCTAAATTCATCTTTTTACTGTCAAATGTTCTAATAATACTGGCAAGCTATTTTTTCTATAAAATGAAGTCTTAAGTTGAATATGAAAATCTGCTTCCAATGAACTTCAATCCCATGGATAGAAGCCACACAGATTGCATATAAAGATCTTGTTAATTCCTCTTCAAAAATATGTTGAGAAATAGCAGTTAGATAATCAAATAATAAGCAAAGTTCAGATGCAAACATGTAAACAGGTAAATAGTTACTATGAAGCACGTGTATCTCGCATTCTCGCTCTTTGAGAAGATTCAAACCCTATGTCATTTAATGTTTGGAGGAACCAGTGCAACAAATCTCTAGATTTGCACATTCCAAGATATAACAGCCCATCATAAATATCGAACCAGTCTGCAATAATGGTCCAAGATCAATGCCATACTCTACTTATACTTTTCTTTGACCGCATGATATGTCAAAATATATGCATAGAACATGATGTGTTGTGCATACGTGCATAGAAAGTATGTTAAAATGTTGTAGGAATTGTAGTAATTTATAGGTAGTTTACACCCCTTACAGTTTATAGGGAAATAATACTCCACTATCTTATGATCTCCCTATAATTTTTCAACTATCAACAAACATCCGCAATAATGTTCCATATTATGAAAATCTCCATTAACATTCACAATCATGTTCCATGTTCTTTATCAATTGTTATGGTGTTAATTCTCCACCCTTTCATCTTATATGAAGAATTGATTTCAATATTTGTATATAACTTGTCCAAACCCCGAAGGTTTTCTATGTCTTTCTGATTTGATTATTTGAAAGCCGAGCTGAATGAAGAACAAAAGAGTAGTTCTTTTTATTAGCCTTAATTTTTCTTCATTTGGCCGGTGAGAAAACTAACACATGATTGTTGAAATTCCAGTTATTAGTATACTCAATTTGTTCTCTAATCTTCATCTTTTTAAAGCTTTTCTAAATGATCTTCTGGTAAAAAAAAATAAAAATTAGCTACTAGCTTTTTTAAATGGTCTCCTGGTCAAATACTTACTACTATCATCTTTCTAATTCTCAATGCACACTTCCATTTCTTTTGAGCTTTTTTATCCCTAATAAACATAGTATGCTGGCAACAGGCTCCTTCCTCCAGAGTCCCAACCCAGTGTCTTGTTGCTGCATTCTTTTCACTAACATCAATGTCCCTTGAACAGGATCCTCTCCCATATCTTGCACGTTTCCCTGAAGCAGATGTGTTAACTTCTACTGATCAAGTCACACCTACAGTAGTTGACGACAGATTGGACGTCTGGCAACAAAGTAAAGCTTCTCTTGCTCATCTCTGTTTTCTTTATATGTTGCCAAACACATGACCTTGCAGATTGTTCAATCCTTGTCATATTCTGTCAGAAGACAGGGTTGCATCTCTTTTTTCTCCTCTACAAGGCAAAGAGGACAGATGCATAGAACTCCATCTGTACTCTTCTTTTTTTTCTTTTCGATAGTGATGCATTTGCTGTGTGTTTTAAGGGTTAATTTTTATACCCATTCCATACTGCTGTGGTTATGAAGAATCTGATTTCCTTGAATCTTCCAGTAGGTGTAGCGATGGTCCAAACTCGGTAGTGAAAAGAGATCTGTGTAGCCAACCTCAAATTTAACGGGAATAAGGCTTAGTTTGTAAATTTTCTTGTTATTGTTGATTTTTAAAATGAATGAATTGATTTGGTGACTTGATTTGACTTGATAATTTAGGTGACTTTAGATGGTATATTATTTTGAGAGACACGGTTAAAATAAGTTATGAATTAATTGTATAATTTGAATAGGTTTGGTAAAGCTTTTTTTTCAAATTTATAAGCTGATCAAACATCATTTTTATCCACACATTATGTAGGATCCACACTTTTTATCAACACACTTTGTAGGACCCACAACTTATAACCAAACATACACTTGGAAATAGATAAAGTGGATAAGTTGATGTTATATGGTTCCTTTTTATATTATCTTAACAAAAGTTAAAAGCTTCTGCTCATGGAAAATGGACATTATTTTCAAACAATGGCGTCTTTGTTATTACTTTTACATTAGGTATTATTTTTATCTGCTGCAGCCAATTTATATTCCTTTTTCCATCTTGTGCACAGCTGGGGCTGCCTACAACATTGGAATTTTTCACTGGAGGCCAACAGAGTCTTCAAAAAAGTTGGCAAAAGAATGGAAAGAAATGCTTCTAGCGGATGAAACAATATGGGATCAAAATGGTTTCAATGAGATCATTCGCAGGCAGCTGGGGCCATCTGTTGATGACTATAGTGGACTTGTTTATGCTTATGATGGAAACCTCAAGCTGGGACTTCTCCCAGCGAGCATCTTTTGCAGTGGACATACCTACTTCGTCCAGGTTTTGTTTGTGATTTCTGTATTACCTCAATTTCTGATGTACACTTAAATGCAAATAAAATAAGAGAAGAAAAGAAGATTAAGAAAATTTCCTATCATATTATTCCTATTCTAAATCTTAAATATTCAAAAGGCTACATCACTCAGAGATTTCCTCAACCCTTGTGCTACTTGTCAGGCTATCTATGAACAACTCAAATTGAAGCCCTATGCTGTACATACCACTTTCCAATATGCTGGTACTGAGGGGAAGCGCCATCGGCTGCGTGAAGCTAAGGTTTTCTACGATCCACCAGAATACTATGATTCTCCAGGTTTATATCAATTTTCTGACTTAACAGCTTTGTACAACAATCCTGGTGTCTAAAAGAAAGATGTCCACTAAACCTTCCTTGGCATTTCTTTTTCACCATTTACTTATTTTATTCATAAAACAGTGTCAAATTTCGCTGGAACATTGTGGCTCATCTCATAATTCACATGATGTATATCTCAACTTGAAGTTGCTGTCATCTGTCAACAGCGGGCCATGAGATGGCTTGGTTGTGATCAGAACAAGTTGTCCACTTGCTAAGTTAAATAAAAGTCGACTTGCTACATCAATTAAAAATCAAAAAGATATTCATAAAACTGGCCAGGCTCTAAATCAGGCAGTATTCTGCTGTCTATATTCTTGCAAGATAACATTGTTTCGGAGAAGATAGACCACGAAGGTCTAAATATGAGGAAATCCAAGTCTGTAATATTGTTTCAAGATTGCATCATTTCAGATAACCATCAGGAAATCTCTTCTTTTTGTACTTGATACGAGGGCTTTTTTCCTCCCAAATTCAAGTGTACAAGGTATTTGTCCAATAAGGACTTTATAAATGGCCAACCGTCTCCTAATACGTCATCTTTATAATATAAATGAACTTACTTGGCTATTAGGAAAATTCTTGTCAATTGCAATAGAACCTCACTTGAGAGGTTGCAAGTCCTTCTCTCAAAAATTAAGGAAATTCAACCTGTTTTCACAAAAGTCCCTTCTCTAATGGTTAAGAATCCAAAGATGTACCAAGCCTTATTTTACTTGAGTCTTTTAAGTTTAGTTTCCTTGTCCATGACTTTCTCGTTTTCTCCACAACAACAATAAACGAAGCCCATGTTTGGCTAGTGTTTATAAATTGTTTATAGTCGGTCAAACTACTTTTTATCCACATATTTCAAGGATCCACATGTACTACCCACTTATCTACCACTCATTTCTATCTATTTATAATATAAATCATTCATAAACACTTCACTAACAAGCTTTTAGTTGTATTTCTGATAAATTTGAAGTAGGCCAGTTGAATCATTTTTTATACTATTCCATCCATTACTGCATCTATTAGAAGTTTCAATGCAATCATATTCTTGGTAACCACAACTGATTGTGTTAACTTAAGTGAACCTTTACCTCTTCTAAATTGTTCTAATGTAATTAATTACTATACTTTTTTGAAAAGGAGTCTGTTTAGGTCAATGCAAAATAATTTTTTCAAATGGTTCCACCGTCAACTGTGTTGACATTTATCATAATCTTGTATCTTATATATTCTAGTGTTGTCAATCTTAACATCCTCATTTCTACTACATTAATCTAATGGAAGTATGTCTAACAACCATTTCGTATAATTTCCCTTTTAACCTTATAGGTATTTTCCTATCAAAAGAATCTTTGTAGTGCTTCTCCATTTTATCAACACGGTCATCCTCTCGATGTCCTATTTTATTAACGATTTTACATAAATACCTAAAACAGCCGCTTTTGGGACAATGTGATCCTAAGTAGTTATTCCACTAGTATCTTAATTCTTATCATAAGTAAAAAGGACACTATAATAATCTTAAAAGTTCTAATTTATAATTTAACCCCCTTTTAGTCTCACTAACTAAAACTGTGTCATAAACAAATAACACAAGCCAGAACCTTAATGAAAACTTATACTGATAGGAAGTTGTCCAGCTCTCATTATTGCTACATAATAAATATCCTTTATAAAATTGTAAAAGTACATTTTCTCTGTAATACCTCCTAGGACACCCTGGTATACGCCTTTCCTAAATCTATAGAACTATATGCTAACCCTTCTTTTTTTTTCCTCTTTATCCTTTTCCATCAATCTCTAAGCAGGTAAATGGCTTCCGTAGTTGATTTCTTTGGCATATATGCTCAATCACCTTCTCTTATAATTTTGAAGTATGACTCACAAGTGTAATGTGATGCCCCTACTCTCAACCTATAATCTTAAGTAGGGCCATAACTTTTGAGTTTTAAAAGTGGGAAACTCTTGTGGCAAACTCATTTTTTATTATCTTTACCAGTTGTGGATAGATATGCCAAGTTTTACTTGAAAATTAGTGCCCCTTGACAATATCTGAGAAATCTGAAACTAGATCCAAATTTTACTAACACCTTTAGGTCCTTTAGGTAAGTCCATATCAAAATTAGTGCACATCTAAGGTCGGGAAGACTTTCAATCACTTAGAGGGAGAAGGAAGTTTTCGTTGGGAATTTCCAGCAACACTTTTACTTAGGAAATTCATGAACTTTGGCACATAAAGATTTAGCTCATGTATTTTATATTGTTGGAAAAATAACTTCACATAGGATACCATATTAAAATGGCAGAATCTGGTTTTATGATTTGAGTGATGCAAATCTCTAAGTAAATTCTCTGCTATTGCAGAATCACCCGACTTCAGAAAATTATAGATTCAGATGAAATTTATATGCACGCATAGCTCTTTGGTTCTACTAATACTGTGAATATTCGCGAAATCATATTTTGCATATGAGGTCATGAAATCCTGACAAAACAGAAATGTGATAATGCTGGAAACTGGAAAACAACAAGCTTAATTATGGTATTTAAAACTCTTTTCATGAAATCCCCCTAAAAGTGATTAGATGGTTCCAATATCTCAATACGTGAAGAAAACATGCTATTAAATCAATTAAAACTATTTTTGAAGTGAAAGAAACAGTATTTAACTAAAGTAAAGGAATCTTGTTCTTTAGTAACCAAATCAAAGAAACATCATAAGAACTTGAATGAAAAAATATATAACATTATTAGCCATTGATTGATTCCAATCTGTTTGTGCATGTACCAACAATGCTCCAAACCCAATCAAAATTCTTGGACTGAACTTTTGATTGAAATGAAGTGCGCCTCTCTCTAAATCTTGAACCAAATTTCGGACACACGCACGATGTTTCTCT
The DNA here is from genome assembly GCA_903798255.1 of Fraxinus quadrangulata. NCBI lineage: Eukaryota > Viridiplantae > Streptophyta > Magnoliopsida > Lamiales > Oleaceae > Fraxinus > Fraxinus quadrangulata. The sequence goes on along the minus strand of CAIGRB010007021.1, from coordinate 7,900 downwards.
CTTATTTTTTCTTTTCTTCCCTCTGAATACTTGGTTTTGGCGTTTTATGTTTCTGCTACTAATTTACCAAGCATTCGTTTAATATTACACAGGTGTGACAAACAGATAGGAGAATAGAAGACGTTTTCTGTTAACTTGGATGAACTTATGTCCTAGGATATGTACATTTATCCATATTAATCTAGCGTATCTTGCATCAAATAATTGAACTCCGAAAAGTAAGAGTCAAAAGCAAAGTTTGCTGCTATTGTGATCCCTACTGTGATTTTTTCTAGGCAGTCATTTTGTAATTGATTGCTCAAGTCAGAATTTGATAGACCTGAGTGTAGAAGTATTGCCCTTTAGCTTCTTCATTTCTTATTTGTGAAGGGTGCATTCAATTCTAAATCTTTTGACAATCTTATGCAGGAGGATTCTTGATGTTTAAACCATCTATTCCCAAGAGCTTGGTATTAGATGGCGAGCATAACATACAGTCACACTTCACTCTGGTTAATTACCAAGTATGTGCATGTAAATTTCTTTATAATAATTCTCTGAAACAAGATGAGAACAATCCATGTCGTATTTTTTCTAATAATCGCCAAAATGATTTCAGATCAAACAAATAAGGACTGCACTTGCCATTGCTTCGTTTAACATGATGAGAACCGTCCATGTCGTATTTTTTCTAATCATCGACCAAAATGATTTCAGATCAAACAAATAAGGACTGCACTTGCCATTGCTTCGTTGTTGAACCGTACACTGGTGAGAACTGTTCTGGTTTTTTAATTTAAAATAGTTGTATTAAGCTTAGTTTGGCAACTATACTGCATGGAAAAATAGTGAAAACCTTTGCTTTGAATTATCAGCCTTGTCAATTATTGCTTCCTTCTTTCGCATATTCATATTACAAACAGGAAAACAAGTGACACCTTATTTTCCATGTATGGTAGTACAAAAACTATCGTGTATCTTGGCCTAACTTGGTGAGATAGTATTATAATCGTGAATCTGATATCGACTTTCTTCTACATTCTTCATCAAATCCAAATTGTGAATCCTGGAAAGAAAGAACAATCTGTACTTCTGAACTTACAAAAAGATTAACTGTTGTATTGACCACATAGCGTTGGTTAATATAAAGAGGATAAGAATTAATTGTTCAACTAGACATAGTGCATAATGTGGTTGAAGATGAGTTTTCTATATATCATTTTATGAGAATTTCTCTCTCCCCTTGGAGTTTTTAGTAAAAGCATCTAAATAGAAACAATAACATATCTTTGATGATTGATCTAACATAGAAATTGTTGACTTGTTGAATTTACTAGTTTGTTAACAAGTTTTGCTTTCAGGTTCAGGTTTTGATCTATCTTTCTCATTATTTGTGATTTTAGGTAATGCCTCCACTATGGTGCAGGTTGGATAGACTGTGGTTTGGACATCCTGGGGTTTTGGTGGGCACTTTGACAAGGCAACCATTTATATGTCCATTGGATCATGTGTTTGAGGTATTTGATCAATTTTTTGAACTTCCATGTGGCCTTCTGTTGTCTTGCTAAAAGAATAGAAAATAAAAGAAATGTCCATTTGCTTCATCTCTTAACTCCTTTTTTTTACTATCCCTATTTGATATCACCTGGAATTAAAAAGGAAAAAGAAAAAAATTGGTATCGTTCAGAGGAATTTCTGTGATGGTCTTGCTTTTCTCATATTTTCCATTATTAGTTGTAACTTTGTCACACAATGGAAAAAACTGAAAACTATGTAAAGGGAAATGTATATAGATTATATTATTTTTATTTATGTCCGATACATTTCAATTATTCATATGGTACTTCAGGTTAATGTAATGTTGAGGGAATTTCCGGAGGAGGAATTGGGGCCAAAGATTAATTTTAGGGAATATTCTTTCTTCGAAAACCCACTTTTGCCCCAGCAGGTGAACCTCTCATCATCAAGTATAACAAAGATCATTTCTTTAGTCCATCGCTCAAAACCTGACTATTTCATTTCTTCAAGGTAAAAGAGTCATGGCTTGATGTGCATCTTTGTCAAGAGGGGTCACAAGGTTGTCAAGTTTCAAACAGTACAAGTCGAGCGGGAGTTCTCAAGTTCCCTAAGCGCAGTACTGAAGAAACGGTAATTGTAGATTTTTATACCTCATAGTATTCAGAAACTTAGGGTGTGTTTAGTTTGTTGTTTTCAGTTTGCAGTTTTGCAAAATACCATCTTTAGAATTGACATCATACTTTATTATTGAACAATAATGATGCTGGTCAATTATTCTATCCCGTGAGGAAAAATCAGTTTAATCATCAAAACATTCTCTAGATTGTTCTTCACTCTGTAAGATTGATGTTTCGACTTTCATGTACTCATTTCATATCTTTTATGTAATCTAGAGTTCATATTCACAGCCAACGACTTGTTATTTTTGACTTGTTTGTCCCATACAGTTCAAGACAATATTCTCTTCATTCAAGGATGTCAAAGTCATTCAGTTCTCATCAATGCAAGATGCCTTTTTAGGTTTCACTGACAAGGTACATGTTTTTCTTTCTTTATTCGTTTTTGTATTCGGGTTTTACTTCTAGATCTCATTGAAGTTTCTGATATACTTCAAAGAATGTATTCTAGTACTTAATGCACATATTTGCATGATCAGAAACGGGAGGAAAAATTCAGAAATCGAATGAAACGGTATGTGGGTATTTGGTGTTGCGTGGAGGATCACACTCTGGGTCACATATATTATGACATGTATTGGGACGAGAAGCCCGGTTGGAAACCAGTTCCTCCCCAAACTCCAGAAGAGGATCATCCCCCTTGGTAAGGCTCGACTCAACGTTTGTATATGCTGCTACGCCGTTGTTTTTTGGCAGTGGAGAGATAGAAGCCACGGAATATTTGTATCTGTTTCATATACCTAACCCCCATTCTTACGTCAAGAGACTTGTATCCATATTTATCGTTGCTGTTTCTTAATAATTGTCTACAGACTACGATTTTACCTCTCTTGGAGCGATTTTTATTCCATTTTTAGCAATTTTTTTTACCTTTGGCAAGTGCACGTGGGTCTCATTGCTGTCGCAGTTATTGACTACCTTAAAAGTAAATTATTAGAAATGCCCTTCTCTCAAGAAGAATGAATTAAATGTTAAAAGGGCACATAAGTTATTTTGTTTTGGTCAAGTCAATAATTGCGATTGGTATAAGACTGACACACTGTATAACGGTAAAATATTTGCTACAAATTGAATAAAAAACGCTCCTAGACATGGGCTTACTAGAGATTTAGCTCCTAACGTACATTGTACATTTTTTTTACTATTGTGGTAATTCGTAGCATGTTTTATTGAAACTTGATATTAGCGACTCTTCTAGTCAAATGAGTGATTTTTTACATTTTACTCGTAAATATTTTGCTAGTCCGCAAAAAGTAAAAGACGAGTATTTTGACAACCTCGAACATATTGGATAATAGGAAAGAAATATGAATGCTCTTTTAAGTTAATCCTTGCTTCTTTCACTTTAATCCGTCAACATATCAAATATATCATTAACATAATATATTACGCTAATGCTTGGAGCCAAATGAGGAATTTGTCCGAGAAGGAGCTTGCATTTGATCAACTAGTTCATGAAGAAACCATTTGTGATTAATTGGCTACAACGAGATTCTAATATAACATTAAAAGTTTTCTTTCGAAGCCTAGCTTTCTTATCATTTTTTTCTGATAATCCATAAACACGTTTTATATTTGACATCATGATAAAAAGAAACTCTCTGCATTGGATTTTTTTACTTAAAAAAATAATTAAAAAATATTTCGATATTGGAAATATTCATATCTAATTTATGTCATACAAAATACTGTCCATATAATTTTACAAAATCAAAATTCGTATCTCTATCTATTAATTAATTTATAAACAATAACCGGTGAATTCAGGTCCGTTTGACATGATTTTTGCTTTTGTTTCTTGTAGAAGAGCTTTTAAAGAAAACTACCTTAATTTTTGTATGAAAACTGATTTTAAAAGCACTTTCAATTTCATAAGTACATTTAGTGAAAGTCAAAATATATCAACTTTTTTTAAAAAATTTTCTAATTAGCAAAAGCACATTCATAAAATTAGTCAAACATGGCCAAACAGTCATAAGTCTCGCAAAATATTTCATCGGATTGGATTGCAAATGCATCACAAAATAACTCAGTGCTTAGAACTTTACTTTCCAAATAAGTTCAAAAAGTGACTTTGAAAATCATCTTTGGCTAATATGTAACTTAAATCATCTTATTCAAAAATCTACCTCACCGTTCTTAATTTTCATAACATCCAAGCAAACACAATGGCCCCAGTCAAAATAATTAAATCATAGAGAACAAGATCCTCCGATCACAACTCACATAACATGGCGAAAACTGGTGTATAAAGCATAAATAGTCCGACGAAAATATGAGAAACGAATCCCAATCGCAGCCAGCTAGTAAATATATGAATACGAAGTAACAATAATCGTCACTACACCAAGCAAAATGATCTGTTGTTGAAACGCAGTAATAACTACTTCGGTAAGAAAAGCACCTCTTGTTGATTAACATAATCCATCATGTCAGAACCCATGTGTAGTATGAAGCCCTTTCATTGTCAAGAATTAGCACCTATGGGAATGGGATGGATGCAGCTTGTGGCGACATAGAGGTTCCAGTGAAAAAGGGTAATCCCGTCGATAATTAAGTTAATCATCAAGGTAATAATAAGATCCAGCAGACTTCTGCTCCCTGTCCTTGGTTGAATCCAGTTAGTTGATTCTAGGGAGGTAATTTGTCGGGTCTCGTCTAATTGTAACGTCCAATTGCTGCATGCAAGTGATGAAATACATTAACGAACAGAAAACTAGAGTAAAGATAATTATTAATGAAAATAAAGTTAGGTGGCTCACAGATAAGAATAGGTTCATCCCAGTCAATAATGATTGGGGTGAATTGGCAGTACAATCTACTGATGGCTTCCCCTCATACACAATCACTCTATCTGCCAGGTATGTTGCCATGATGAAGTCATGCTCGATCACAAATGCAGTTTTCTTTGCATGAAGTATGAACCTCTTTATGACTTTAGAAGCAAATATACGCTGCTCAGAGTCGAGATATGCACTTGGCTCATCTATCATTTATATGTCGGCAGGCTGCATAGAGATCAGAAAGGGACTAGTCAGATTGCAAATGTATCAAAATGTAGATACAAAAAAATTATACAGGTACTTTTAGCTCATTTGAAACATCAAGGAAACCATTTTTTGTTTCAATGTTTGTATCAGAATTTTCTAGTTTTTGAATTTGCTCTCCGAGTGTGTACAAAGCATGTACACTGAAGAAAAGGGCACCTTCTGTCTGTTTCAAAATAATTGAAATGCAAGAGTGAAAAGCACAATTTTCGATGTGTTCCAATTGGTGAACTACAAGGATAAGTCCTAAAAGCTATTCTAGAAAAGCATGTTGCCAAAAAGCACCTATGCTTTTTGGGCTATTTTGGGCAGTGTGTATAAACCTTAAAAGGTGTTTTTAAGCATGGCCAATCATGCTTTAACGCTTACAGATCAAGAAAAATACAAAAAATGCCATATCATTTTCCAAATGTCCTAGGATCAAAGGCTAATATAGGGAGTAAAAAACCTCCTCACCATCTAGACTAACGTCCTATTATATAATTCTAGGATGAAGCGTGGAAAGAATGACCAACTCATAGCTCATAAGGTGTCGTGTTTTGTTTATTCACCATAAGAGTATCTCTAAGAGACTCTCTATTTTTAAAGAGCATATTCCATCATTTGGAGAGCATCTATAAATTTAGAGAATTAAAATTTTAAAGTATTTCAACAAGTTTTTTATATTTAACACTTAATTTTACTATTCCTAAAAAATATTTATTATTTTCTTTATCTTTTATTTTAACTGGCCTTTCTTTATATTATTTTATTGTTTTCCTACATTAAAAATTAAAATACTTTGAATGCATTTAATTATAGAGAGTGGGTTTGACTTTCCAAATTTGGAGCGTCAAATCCACTCTCTAAATTAAAATGTTAATTTAAAGAGTTCATTGGAGCATGATTTTAAATATTAACTCTTTAAAATGGAGATGATGTCATATTTAAAGAGTCTTTAGAGATACTCTAAAACTTACAACTACAAATATGGTTGGCAATGCAGCCTACTTTCACAGGCAGCAATGCATTGATTTTCTAGCTTCAGTCGACAAAATGCAAGCAAATACAAAGTAAAATAATCATTAACAGAAACACGTTGACAAGAGAAATCCTAGGGCATAAGGAATGCATTTCCTTACTTGTAAGCATAATTGTCGCCAACCAACTGTTATCGAGCTAATAATATTCAAATCAATTATGTCTTTTTTAACAATAGCAAATTTGAAGCGAAAATATTAATGATATGATTTAATACTCAAAGAAAGTTTACCTTTCCGAGGCATAGGGTCAGGGCAACTCTTTGCAACTCTCCACCAGAGAGATTCACAACCTCTTGATCCATTAGCTGCTCAATTTGGAGTGTGGGAGAGCTTTGAACGTAAGCCTCCAATAAATAAAAAGGGGGTCGGTTTGGGAGTCAATAATTAAAAATGTGTGTAGCAAGAATATAATTTTGAGAGTCTAAACTTTCATTACCTTCGAATGATACTAAATGTGAGCTTTTATACATGGATGAAATGAATGGAATCCATTGGATGGTAGTACATGAGGCCTCATCCGAATGACTTCCCTTTCTTGTCATATACATCAATCAATTCTTGCTTTAAATGCTATCACCCTTTTTGTATCCATAAAGTCTAGCCCGTACTTTGGACTTGACCAAACAGAATGGTAGCGGCAGTAGTGGCAGTGAGTTGTCTTGTCAACTCATATAGTGGGAGATCCATTCGAGATCTTGTCACTGCCTCATCCTGGCCGGTTCTGTTAATGAGATGTACCTGTAAATGGGTCTATCTAGGTGTTTTATGTGGGAGAGGCGGGTCGCTCGCATCTGGATCGGTTCGTCCGCATGTATCTGGGCTTCCCTATGCCAGCATATGAGGCATAGGCCCAAAACTGCTTGCCACGTAGGTTAATTGGGCTCCTTTATGGGTCCTAGCTTTTCATAGCGTAACATGTTTGATAGATGAATTGTTGGATGAAGTGATAAAGAACTGTATTTAATCTAAGATAACTGCCTCGTTATCCATTATAGTGGTTTTTCGTATTATTATCTTACGGTCGACAGCTTGCAAATGTTATGGCATCATTGAACTTTTTTATTCTTTTGTTTATTTGGGTAGGTAAGGATGGAAAAATGTTCCCATTATATGTCCAGTTGATTCAAACACACTTCTTTCCTTGTCCATCTTTGCCTCTCAAGCACAACTGTTCAATTAACTCCAGATAATTAGGAGCTAGCTCATCTGTTATACTATATATAAATCTATTGTTATGACAGAGGCATGTGATGTGTTTTATCATTGTCAAAACCCGTGGCGATACCTTGGGCTCCTCAACTCAATTAGAATAATAAAAGTAAAAGTATATAACATAACAGAGCTGGTGTATATGCTAGACTATGTCTTTAATGTGAGATATCAAAGTCTGTGTCTTTTGAGGTATAGACTGAAGCGCATGAAACCAAATCAACTTCCAAAATCCTTTCTCTTGTGAAATTGTTTCGCTTGCGCTATTCATGGATTGCATCATGGCCTTCTGCATTCTCCTTCTATCAGAGATATAAAGTTTATTTATTCATTGTCCCATCATTAGCACTTACTACTAGATTTTGAAGAATGAAAAATCCATTTAGAAGATTTGTGAGAAAAAATTATTTCTCGTGAATATTTTTCATACCTTTACAGAAATATTGAT
>CAIGRB010007013.1:27931-42664 GCA_903798255.1 Fraxinus quadrangulata | reverse complement strand
TTTTAAAAAATAAGTTTTTATTTTATTTTACTTTTTAAGGTAACTTTTTTTTTAAAAAATAAGTTTTTATTTTATTTTACTTTTTTAAGTAACTGTTTTTTTAAATAAGTTTCTATTTTTTTAAATTTATTTTTTGTAAGTTATCGTTTTACTCATTTTAAAATATATGAAAATGGTAAAAAGAAGTTAGATGACCATGTTGAAATGATACATGAAATTTAGGGGTGGCAACAAGTCGAGCCACGAGTCGAAATTCGGGCTTGACTCGAGCAAAATGGGTTCGAACTTTTTTGGGTTCGAGTCAAGCAAAAGTTCGAAAAAAAATTGAGGCTCTGCCCGAGCCGATCCAAGTTTTTGGCTCGGATCTCGATGGAAGGTCCCTTTATATATATATATAACACATTTGCCTTTAAATAGGCAGCTACTGAGTTGCCTCTTTTCCCCTTTCATTTCAATTTTTTTAAAATTTTTTTATACGGGTCACACTGGCCGGCTCGACTCGGCCTGATTTTCGGGTCGAGTCATATGCAATCTAAATTGACGAGTCAAATAGACATCCTCAATAAAATTGGATGATTAAGTGAAATAAAATAAAATTGAATAAACATGGTGACAGTAATTATAAAATTTGGTAATCGTGAATAAAATTAGATTGTCATAAACTGAGTATAAAGTTGAGCCCTACGAAACCACTCAGAGGCACCGATTTGTCCATAAAATACTGTATATCTTCCGACATTGAGAGAATGAAGGACAGAGCAGGGGGGAGAGGATCAGCGCCAACGATGGCTTCAGTGGAGGAGCGCTATACACAGTGGAAATCACTGGTCCCTGTGCTCTACGACTGGCTCGCCAATCACAATCTCGTTTGGCCCTCTCTTTCTTGTCGGTAGTTTTTTCGCTCTCTCTCTCTAGGGGGCTTTGTGGGATTCTTATATGAAACTATATGTATGTATATATTCATGCTTTTTTTTTATGGGTTTATTTATTTATTTATTTTTTTTTCGTTTTTAATCGTTAGATGTATTTTGAATGGAATGTGTGGAATTTCTAGTTTTGCTACTGAACAATTCTTTTTGGGTTTTTGGTTTGATTTTTCTGATTTATGAGTTAAATTTGGTTTTTATCTAGATACAGAGAAAAATGTTCGGGTTGGGAGGGGAAAGCGAGAATTTTCACAAGCTGCATCGTGTTTTCTTTATAACCTCAGACACCTCCTCCCGGAGAAAAAGAAAAAAATATGGAAGTACCTTTATTACCTTTAAACTCGACTATTTAATAACCGAGAACTATGGGATGAAAGAGGGAAAAAAGTTCTTACCTTGTATTTCTTGAGAGCTTGATGGTTCTGAATCTGATTGCTCATCTAAGTGCTAAGGAAATGTGCATAAACTCAAAATATTCACTCCCTACATTGTATCTTTGTTTTCCTTTGCTTCTTACTTCAATTACAATATATTTTGTTTGGTATGAAAAATAGCATGTTGCTGAAAGTGTTCATTGTTGTCACTAAGGAAATGTGTGTGAAGTGTTCATTGTTGTTACTTTCGTTATCTTATTTTATGCTCTGTATATAAATGCCTACCTATCTCAGATGGGGTCCGCAACTAGAACAAGCTACTTACAAGAACCGACAGCGGCTTTATCTTTCTGAACAGGCAAGTCAGTCTTCTTCAATTACCTAAACTATTCCATATAAGCTAGGATTTCATTGGGTTAGTGAGTTAAACAACGCCTCTTTCTGGAAGAAAACAGTTATACTAGTCTATACTTAAAACAAAATAGAATCATGTATACTTGGACTTGCATCTTGTTTAATGAAATTTTTTTCGTTGTTGTGTTTTACAGAGAAAATAAAAGCAGAAAGTCAAATTGCTGAACTGGATTTCTACTAATTTTTTGTAATAACTCCAGTTTTATCTCTGCAAGCAAATTAAATAATCTCATTATTTTCTTTTAATGTTTGGTCAGTTTGAAAATACAATCTCACATAGAATTTGAGAAAGATGGAGGATGGGACTACTTAAACATGTGATAAATGTGATGAGACTTGGATGGTGGAATGTATATTAGGTTCTACTTCCATTCAAGTGTAATGGGGTTATCTTTATATGGACGTTCCAAAAGCTTTTTCTTAACATGTTTAGGAAATCAAGTCAAAGTACGCATAATAAATCATAATAATTACCATTAAGGTCCCCGAGCTTATATTGCGCATCAAAAGTAAGTTAAAAAATTTAATGATTGAAAATAATTTGTCTTTGCATGAAATTTAGGAACATTGGCTACAAAGGTAGGAGCTAACACAGTATGCTGATAATTAGTAGGCAACATCCGAATATTGATAGGAAGAGTATGTAAGCGGAACATTGCCTTGGAGATTTTTTTGGCAACTTGAGTATCATTTATTTGAGGTGTCAACTTTAAAAGCACACACAAGAGTAGACAAATTATTTAGCCAAGATGGAAATATTGCAGGTAACTTATCAACCGAATCATGGTCAAATATGTCCAAGATCGGTGTGAGCGGGGAATGAGACAAGGTATAGGGATATGCAATTAAAATTTCTCTTTTTTGAGGTCCTTAATTGGTCCTAGTCACTCTTTGAGACATGACACTGGGCTAGTGCTTCATAGGTAAATTGTGAACTCGTTTGACCTGTAGTTTCACTTGTTTGAATTCCACACCATCCATTTCTTTGATCTGTTGAGCGAGAGCCCTTCTACACTTGCTATTGCCCCTATGAGGCCCTTTCAACCCATTCATAGGAGACTCCCCAAAAAATCGGGCCAAGCTACGGTTAGAGATTTTGTTTCTATTACATCTTTATGTGATTCTATAGTCTAGGACTATTTGGGATTCACATAGTGATAATATCCCCATATCATATCCACCACACAATCAATATGTGCGTTCCTCGTTGATAGTACTCCAGGGGTCAAATTTGATATCATCTATCACTCCTTAATCCTGCAAGTCCGGTGGATGTTTAGAAATCTCCAAATATATGTCGTGCAACCTTGTTGAGTTTGTGCCAGCTTAGTCCAAAAATGATATGAAACCCTTAACTCATGCTCATAATTTTCTCTGAGTTTTTACATCCACGTCGGACTAGAAATATGGGATATTAAATTCGTCTACCAAGTTTAAACACTAATCTTGAACTTTCAATCATGAAATAAACTTGAGTGGTTAGAGCTAGAGCTTCTACAGGGTTCAATCAATAATTGGTGGTAAAAGTAGTAAAGGGTCTCTACAAAGTTCTATTGAACAACTTGTGAGGAAACTTAGTATCTGCTATGGTACACGTTCCCTTGTTATTTTCTGTTTATTTCAACTGCAGTTTTACGTATGTTTGGTGAGAAGGAAATATCCAGGGATTATAATAAAATAATAAAAATGCTAAAATGTCCCAAAGGAAATAAAAACATTTAATAACATGCTAGATGGTATGTGCATAAATCACATAGTGTCGAAGAACTTATTCAAAGCTCTTGTTTTCTGTTTGGACGAGTGGCGTATTCTACCTCCGAATGTGCTGCTACCCTTCCGTTGCCCATATATCCAGCTCACTTTTATGTGGGTGCTTGGGGCATATGAGACTATTATACTTCTTTAAATTTGTCATCTCTCAAGTTGATAGGCTTGCCTGCATCTTGCTAATGCTATAAGCACCTTTTTTTTTTTATCATTAATTTCATTTGTTAAGCGAATCATTAATCATTTCTCTCATGTAGACTGATGGTAGCGTTCCTAATACACTTGTCATTGCAAATTGTGAAGTCGTAAAACCTAGGGTTGCAGCAGCAGAGCATATAGCACAGGTGACGTATTTACACAAAGATGAAGTAGTTCTTTGTTTCCTATAAAACTATTCCTTGTTTACTTTTATATTCATAGGTTATTCTGAGCGAACCTCACTTTTACTATTTTTTCAACTGGTGTTTCGATAATTATCATGCAGTTCAACGAAGAAGCTCGCTCACCATTTGTTAAGAAGTGGAAAACCATTATACACCCTGGAGAGGTATCTATAATTATAAATTTTATTTGATTACAGAAAATAATTAGAAATAACAACTTACATTCTCTGTTTTATTTTTTAAACTTTAATCAAGGGTTTGACCTATGATTTTTAATGCTTTGATCCTTATTTTTGCTCAAATTGTAAATGACTTATAGCGTAAATGTGTTTAAATTTTTTTCTTCCAGAACTTGATTGTGTAGAATGTCACCTCTTTACCTTGTTTACAATTAAATCTTTAAGTTAATAATTGTATAAAAAATTAGACTGTGGTATGAGACAAATTCTTACGAGGAGTATCCTTGTGACCTGCATTATTCTCTTTGTTCCCTGTGTACAAAAATGAAGCAGATTCGAACCCGAAACTAGTCGGATGGCGTAGATAATTTTCTTGTTATGTTAGTTAAATGAGGAAAAACCCCTCCCCAAGCCATGCTTGCTCTATGTGGTGAATGTAGAAGTTCACTGTCATTCAGATTCAACACAAAAGATTAAAAAATAATTAGAAGTGATCTCAGGCAAATGACCGGTTCCCTCTTGTGCTATCGTTTCTAAATTCCTAATATTCTTTTGTCATTCACAAGACTTTTATGCTGCAAATGAAAATCGCTGTATGTACCACCCAGTATGGATTCATTGAAACTTGATTGTAATGTGAACATAATTGTAAATGCCCCTGAAGCCCCCAAAAAATCCCAGGAGAAAAATACCAGAAAAGATATTGAACTCAACACATCTAAAGATGAGGAACAAATGGAATGAAAAATTTGGAATTATGGAACTGGACTTTATAAAGCGTTGGGGTATCTAATAGCATGTGATAATTTTTCTATTGCAGGTGAATCGAATCAGAGAACTACCACAGAATAGCAAGATTGTGGCCACTCACACTGACAGTCCGGATGTAACCATTTACTTCTGCACATCATAGCTTATATTGTCATCAATCCTTTTGTGTTCATTTCGTGTTTTGTTATATTCCAGTTTAGTGGACATATTTTATACCTCTAGATGTCTTTGAATTGGGTTAGGTTCTCATTTGGGATGTTGAAAGTCAGCCTAATCGTCACCCTGTTTTAGGTGCCTCAGCATCTCGTCCAGATCTGGTATGTTTTCCAAGGAAATGTAGACTTCAATTAATTTTAATGATTATTTTGAAGTACCGGTATAATTAAATGGACCTTGAAGCTATCCTGTTGTACCACACGCTCTTCTTTGAATATTCTACCATTTGGCATTTCAAGTTGTTAGCTTTGCCGTCTGTTATCCTTTCAAGTTTTCATTTTTGATTATTGGAAATTTTCTATTCCTTGTTATTTCCTGCTTAATTATCAATAGTATGGTGCTTGAAAATTTCTTACCCAATTCCTTGCAGGTACTGACTGGTCACCAAGATAATGCTGAATTTGCACTTGCCATGTGCCCAACAGAACCTTTTGTGCTATCTGGAGGTTATAACCTGTACCTATAAACACTTACAGATTTCATGATATATGTTCCATTATAAGATAATGATACTTCCAAAAGAGAATTGATTAAATCTTTCATAAAGATAACCTTTTTTTTAGAAGATTTAGAAATCTTCCATTGTCACCTTGTTGGCATGTGTGGTTGGGAAGAGAAAATGCACTCCATCCCTTTTTCTTTTTCTTTTAAATAAATAAAAATTCAACACTGCATGTTTCATTTTGATTGAGAATTTGCTACTATTTACATTTGTATTTTTTTTATCAAATAAAAAAAAAAACATTTGTATTTTCCTGCAGATGTTTCTTATATTTTTTCACCACACTAAACACTCGAAAATTGAATCGATCTGAATTTGGATCTCGAGTTCTGTCCTCGATATAGATGTAAAATATGGTAATCTTTAAAATATGTGGTGGTTTTAGATTAACAATCAGAATATATAGTGTGCGCATTACTGAGCAACTAGAATTCAACGAAGATTGTTTTCTTCATCTTTATTTTTCATTTTCTTAATTTTTCCTGTGAAATATTGATTTCAGCTTTCTAAAATAGTCCAATCAAATTATCTACGTGAGCATGTTATTCCTGGATGTGCCTGCAAACCATATTCTAGAAAGAACTTTCTATTATATATATGATTTAGTGCCATTTGGGTAACATTTGGACCTTTCTGAAATAGTCTAAGTTGCTTTTGGAAAACTAATTGTTTCCCTTTTGAACTGTACGAGCTATCAGTTATTTGCTGATGTTATCTGGTTTGTAACTAACTGAGTGACCTCAAATTCTTAGCTTCACCTTTTTCTGCTACAGTTAGTTTGTCTATATTGTTATTCTTTCTCATATGCCTTATGCTTTTCTTATCTGTTACAATGTGTTATATTTTGAGAATTTTGTTGCAGGGAAGGACCAGTCAGTAGTTTTATGGAGCATCCATGACCACATCTCTTCTCTGGCAGCAGAGCAGGGAGCTGCGAAGTCTCCAGGATCTAAGGGTGGTGCAGTCAATGGAAAACCTTCAGACAGTCCCACCATTCAAGCTCGAGGTATTTTCCAAGGGCACACGGACACTGTGGAAGATGTTCAGTTTTGCCCTTCAAGGTAGCTGGCGCAGTCATGCATGGATATGGCTATGAATTTTTATCAGCTGATGATTCATATGTTAGAAGCTTCTTATGGAAATGTCAATGAATAACTTGTGAAAGAGCTCGTTTTTGTTGCTAAAGTCTTCCCCTTTGTAGTATGAAATGTGAATTTTTCTTCCATATTTAGTTATACTGTTTCAACTTGTCATACAGTGCTCAGGAGTTCTGTAGCGTTGGTGATGATTCTTGCCTTATCCTATGGGATTCTAGAACTGGCTCTGCTCCTGTTGTAAAGGTTATCTCGCTTCAATTTACATTGTGAAGGGCTTATGATCACAGTGTGCATAAGATGTTAGCTGATATGTAGATTATTCTGTTTCTCAATCTTTAATTCTGTTATGCTTGTATTATTGTTCAGTTTAATGTCTATGCACATACAAGAGCTGTTGCATTTCATTAATTTTATATGCTGTTGCCTATATTATTATTCAAATGTCATCGGATCGGCCTTTGTGTTTTTTGTTATTTCCTCACAGGTTGAAAAGGCTCACAGTGCTGATCTTCACTGTGTTGATTGGAATCCNGTGACTGTTTATATGTACCATTGCTTTGATTTCTTTTTATTTATTGATATATTTGGAGTCTTATTATGGGATTGAACAAACTCGGCATCCTTCAGATCCGCTGATAATACTGTCCGCATGTTTGACCGACGAAATCTTACTAATGGTGGAGTTGGATCCCCAATCCACATATTCGAAGGCCACAGTGCTGCAGTCCTGTGTGTCCAGGTGCCAGACGTGATATTCACCCGAGGGTTTAAGATGGAGAGTATTGTTGTGTGTGTTAACTAGCAATTTACAGTGATATTTCTGTTTCAGTGGTCTCCTGACAGGTCATCTGTCTTTGGGAGTGCTGCAGAGGATGGTATTCTGAATATCTGGGATTGCGGAAAGGTGTGGAGTCACAGGCTGTTACTAATCACTTTAACTCTACAAAAATTATGATTTAACGTGGAGTTCTGAAGCTTTTGACTAAATCACAAAATTAGTAGTTTGATCAAAAGAACTGCGTGAGTTTTTCATTGTTTAGTAAACGATCTACTCTTTTAATCATGCTCGAAATCTTTATTCATGACCTAGATTGGGAAGCTGGGGGGTGCTGGAACACGAAGTTCGGATTCTCCTCCGGGCCTATTCTTCCGACATGCTGGGCACAGGTTCTAAGTTTATCCTTATTTTTCTTGTTTTGTACTTTCAGACATGACATAAAAATTGTGGACTTGTCTGTTTTTCTGGTTTTTTTTTTTTTAATATCTCTGCTCCCCTCTTTTGAAACTTTCCCCTTGTGGGTGTGTTATCGTGGTTGATGATTGTCCACATTTGCCCCAAGTTATGGGCGACCTTGAAGTTTACAGTCCAAATGCCCTCATCTTTTCTTTCTCAACTCAGTTTACGATTTTTCTGAGTACTTACAGGGATAAGGTTGTTGACTTCCACTGGAATTCATCAGATCCGTGGACAATTGTCAGTGTCTCTGAAGATGGTGAAAAAACTGGCGGGGGAGGTACACTACAGGTAACAATAAATTTTCTTGTACTAAGAGTTCTTTAATTAGCCTTTACCTACTAGGCCATCCGTTATATATTGGTAAAATAGTGATCTAGACGACATTGTACCCTTGGCATGCTAGATCATATAACGTTATTGGCTATATAGTGATATTTTAATGCCCCAAATTTCGAAGAAACCCTGAATGTTAATAAGCCCCGTTTGAGCCCCATTAAATTTTATTTCATTCCATTAATTTTTTTTCTCTCTTCATCTCAACCACATATTTATCAAATAAAATAATATTACACAAAAATCTAAAACTTTTCCACCACAGATTCTCTCATCAATCACTATTCTACAAATTTTCAACCCCCAAAAATGGGGGCCAAACAGGGGCTAAAAATTATTGCATTCCTCACATCTCGTAATAAATTAAATTTTTCATACCATATAAAATCAAACTTTACGTATCACATGAGTAGGTCCCCAAAACAAATATTAATAGAAACAAAAAATCTAGTTGTTACTAGGCATCATATTGCACACCGCTCCAACGAATTTGCCACCCTGAACTAACTTGTAGGTTGGAAGGAAAAATGGTGAGAATTATGGGAAAATACTCAGCAAGATATAATGTGCAGTTTCTGTTGATATAACAATTTAATCACAAGTCATATATCATTTCTTACCACATTTCATCAAGAGTAATATGCGATAAAATTAATACTCTGGATTATCTCGAATTTTCGAAGAAACTTGTTGGGTTCGGGTGGGCTTCTTTCTTTCCCGGAACTTGCCCATTCACCTTCCGCCAAATACGGATACGCCCTATGGGCTTTGGCTGGGTTTCATTTCATTACAAGGATATTTCATGAATAATCGTCTTGAATAAATAATCATATAAAAGAAACTAACCATTTGGTTACTTTCTGATGGGTTTAGCCTTAATTAGGAAAATTTGTTTTTTTGTTTTTTAAAACAATTTTAACAATGCACCAAAACCAATCCATTTTTCCGAAGGGAAAATTACCTAGTTTCCTACATTTTAAGTTTCAAGTAAAAAAATTATGTAGTATATTTAATATTTGACTATGTTACATGTACATGAAGATTGATACATTAATTTACACTCGTGTGAGTTGACAGATTTTGGTACATTGATCTTGACAACACCATTTTCAATCCACCGTCAGTTTTTTTGACACATAGGGGTGTCAATTAAGATGTACATTTTATATGTATAAGTAGTTTAATCTTTTAATATTAACCTATTCTATCACCACAACCTACCCTATCCCATCGTGTTTTGATTCTCTTTCGCAAAGACGACATGGAGTCGCCTTCCATTGGCACCCTAGCCCAATGAATCAGAATCGCCGCCCAAACCACCAGATCTAACCCTCAACATCGACGATCGAATCACCTCTCCTAGAATCATAGCAATTTCAACAAAAAGCAATAGGTTTATGCTCCAAGGCATCATTTATGGAGCTAATCAATTGATGGCTAGTCTCCAAGTTGCCTACTTTCTGTTTGATTCAGGTGACGAGACCATTGCCATTGATTTTAGGATGTCCAATAACCCTAGGGTGGTGTCGTCGGTGTCTAATTTGGTCGGAGGCTTGTGACGGTGATGGTGGTGGTGGTGGTGACGATCATTTGATTGTGGTGGGACGGTGGTTTGACTATGGATGTGGTGGGGGATTTGAGGTTTGCTGAAGGTGACAGTGGTGGTGATTGTGAATTTGTCGTGCTGGTGGTGTTAAGGTGAGGAATTTGAGGTTGTGGAATGGGATGGGGTGAGATGAAGAGTGTAAGTGATTGATTAATTAGATAATTTGTAACTAATAAATAATTCGTGACTTAATAAAATGTATGATTTGATACTAAATTTGTAATTGTGATTCACAATTTGTGTCTTTCTAGTTGTGATCATAATTGTTGGTTATTGTGACATTGACATGTTTAATTAATTAACAAAGTCATAACGTTTGTGACTAACTAAATTCCACAAGTTTTCTTAAATTTAAAAGTATATCTTGAAACTATGATAATTTATATTTTTTTTCCCCATAAATCAATGCAAATAGGCTTAAAGCAATTCTAGAAATCAAAACCTTTTAAGTTTGTACTAAATTAATGCAAATGAGTAATGTTATTTAGCTCTATTGAGATTATAATCACAGTTTATGTGACGCTAATATAGCATTAAATGATAAGCACAATTGAGTCATTTAAATTCATCTTTCGTTTAGTAACATCATATAGAATCTCAGTGAGGGTTAAATAACATTATTCAATACCGATACGCCATAATCAATTCTAGAAATCAAAATCTTGTAGTTTGTACTTGCTTAACGTTCCAAGTGCCTGAGATATTAATTTAACATAAAATTCCAGGGTGTTAGATATAGAGGATATATGTCCCCTTGGAATATGAGTTCATATAAATGCCATTTCATTTGCTATTATAATGGGGACAAGTAATAAGCAAACTACCAATGCTATTATCGTTCTGTAATTCAATTCATGTTTTGTTGTCAAAATCACTGCTGGATTATTTTCGTGCAGATATGGCGAATGATGGACTTGCTTTACCGTCCAGAAGAGGAGGTTCTAGCTGAGCTTGATAAGTTCAAATCTCACCTACTGACGTGTGCCTCTTGATTTCATTTCGGAAAGTGGGGAAACTTGTGGCCTTCTTATAATTTAATAGACGATCTCGTGATTTTGCAGAAGCAAGGATTCTGACAAGTAATAAAGTGGATGTTTAAGTTTGAACATCGTCATGTGGAGGTTAATTACTTACAATCAATTTTATTTTATTTTTCTAACCTAGCCTTAGTCTAAATTAATGTGTTTGACCTATTAACAAATCATGATTTTTACATTATAATTAAATTATACTAAGCCAATCTAAATTAACCTAACTAATCTAATTTGGGGAGAATTTTGGAATTAAGTAGTTAGGAATCTCGAATTCGCTTAGGCTTTTTAATATTTATACCTTTAAACATTATTTATGGTGCGTTTGATTGTCAATATATTTCATGTAAAATATGCTTTTTTCATTGAAGTTCTTACTTTTGTGTTGTTTGATTGACATTTTTTTCGTGGAAAACATTTTTCTACTCTTGGTCGTGTCATATTTTCCTCAAAATTAAGAAAAATATTTTCTTTAGGGAGAATGAGATTTTATTTTTTAGGGAATTCACTCCCTTTTTCTTTCTTTTATTTATCACTTACATCTTATTTACCCACCAATAAAAAATAAATAAGTATATTATTTTCTAGGTTGAAAATTGAATTAATCAAACACATTTAATTAATAATTCACACAAATAAGTTCTAAGCAATTCAATTGTTTAAATTTTTTTTTTCTTTTTATACAAATTCTATACTCATAATCAAATGCACTTAGTCTCCCTCTCCTCTCTCTCTCTCTCTCTCTCTTTTTTATATGTATTAACAATTGAATAAACAATTTTAATTAGTAATTTATTTCTCGAGCAATATGTATTGTACTCTCATGCTTTATCTATGTATGTTTATATATGTAAAATCATTAAATTGTAATAATTCGATCATGATTGTGTAAGTTATAATTTTCTCCCGATCTCTTATCAAAAAATATATCACTTAAACAAGATGAATAAATTTACTCTCGATATCAACATTTTCTTTAAATCAAGCAGCTGTGGATCAATTACACACAATAAACACAATCAAATTTGCATGAAATCAATCAAATTAAATAAACTTTAAATTTAAGTTATCTTTTCGTCCTATCAACCAATTATTTGTCCATTCATAAAATGAATAAAAACACAATCGAGTTCAATACAATGAATACAGAAAAGAATATTAACAATTGTTATTCTTTCGCAATCAATTATTAATAATGGGTCATCACTCCTCTTCAAATCATGTATGTCTCCCGGCAAATTGTAATCCTTAACCTTCAAATTACGAAACGAGATACAAATCTTGAGAATTTAATGTAATTGAATATGTAATTTTGCCTCAACATTGTATCTCTAACACCCCTTTTTAATTGAATGAAAGATTCCTACTTATGGACCTTAATCTAAGTTTAAAACAGTCCCAAGTTGATAGGAACCATAATTTTTGTCAAATTAGGGCATCTCAAATTGTTGAAAATTCTATTTCACTTGTGTGATTCGGTCCATGTTTCCTCTTTTTGTTTAGATTGAGTCATTAGAATATTGCTAATTAGGTCCTTCAATTTTCAAATGCGATTCATTGATCCCCAACTTTCAGAATATGTCCAACTTTAATTATTTTTATTAATTTTTTCATATGTTCTCGTTCAATATCAGGTTTCTCCTAAAATAATCAATAAAAAAGTATAATTAAGTATTGAGCTCGTAATAATCACTTTCAAAGACTGCTTTTGATGGTCAAGTCCAAAACTTAAACCTTTGTACCTAATAGAATAAATCAAAATAGAAACTTAATTATAGTCTAAACAAATGTATTCAACTCGATGCATGTAATGTAATGTTTATTCAAAGTGAATATCTAAATCACAAAATTTAAATAGGTTAATGAATCATAATTATTTATCGTTATTTTACAAACTATCCATATCGTATATTCAGCTTTTGAGTGTGTGTATTCATCATTTTCAATTACATCGATGTTACAAATCAAGTCATGCATTTCAATTTAGAAATTCTTTTCTAAAAAAAATTAAATCGATAGTATGTCAATATAATGACTCGTCACTTGTATTGCTCTCTTGGTTTTTCATGGTTTTTTGTGAAAATAAAATAAACAAGTGATATTGGACTTATATTTTCATCAACAGCTCTTCCATTCTCCACTGCAAATTAAATTAGAAGAAATTCTAGATTTTTCATCCTCAAACTTAATTCCTATATTGTCCTCAATGTATCACTATAAAGTCCAAAAAATAAAAATTAAATAAATGATAGGAATTTTAGACTCGAGAGATACGTGTTAGATGATAAAATTGACATTGAAACTTGTAGAATCTTTTTTCTTTTCTTTTATCCCTTCAAAGGGATCTCTCGTTCTTTATTGCCAATTTATTTACAATTAAAATTATAACCAACATTAGCAACAATTAATAGGAAATTATAATCAAGATCTCAATGAATCATAATTCAAACACATTAACTACTTATTTCATATATCTCAATTCAATATAAATGAAATATAGAAGAGTTCAGGAAAAAAAAAATCATGATTATAATAACAATAATACTTTTGAGCGAAACTAGTACTCTTCGTGATTTTAAAATCTTGAATATACTAATGATGAAATAAGTTGATGATTGTGTGAATTTGGATGTGAAATACGAAAATTTCTGAAGAGTCGAAGTTAAAATTAAATAAAATTTTAAAATAACAATTTTTTTTTTAACCACGGTTGATGTCGTAAACAGTGACTATGGTAGACCATTTCTTTATGGTGCTAGGATGACGATCCTAAATATAAAATACTTAAAAAAAAATCAGCTAGACAATATTTAAACGTGTATGAGTACTAAACGGCACATACAATCATATTATTCATATGTCATGCAATAACTGAAATTAAAGAGTTAAATGTTAGAAGAATGGGTTACTTTTCATTAAGTTTTTGATTTATAGTCTCAAGCTCAAATTTTGAACAAGTGCTTCACGACACTCGGAATGTGTATTTGGAGATCCTGTTTAATTTGCTTGAGTTTACTTTTCACCAATTTGCAATTGTCCTCCAAACTTAACCTTGTCATTCTCAATTTGCGTAGTATGACTTGCATTCATATCTCGATTCAAATTCAACAATGTAAACTTCAATCACCTAATCAAGTTTAATCAAAAACTCAATTTTTGAGCAAACAATGATGTAGGAGGGTTGTATGCTAATTTCATCTTTTTTGAATGATTTCAGTTGGCCCCATTATGATTAATTCATTGGTCTCTACACGCTCTTCATTTGTTGTTAATTTATCGAGTTGAAAGAACAGGCTGCTAGTACTATCCAAAATTTCGGACAATCGCACTAGGAAGTTTTCAATAAAGTCTCCTTTATTGATGATTAATGGGATTGTTACTCCTTCAACCTTTTGACCAATAGAGTTTTTGGTGTTGCTTCCAACCCGGATTATATATTTTCTCGTATGGTTTATTTTGTGCATGTATTATCTGAAACTTTTTTAGGTTGTAAACCTTTTATTTCTTTACATTACGAAGAAAATCCATCTTCAAAGGTACGTCATTTTGATAAATTTCGACATATGGGGGAGATCTGTTTATCGTGTATTTGATATCTTGATAACGCCCATAATAATCTCAATGTCAAATAATCCTCATCAACTTCGACATAAAGCATTGTAGGGTGAAGGAATCTCCTATAGGCATGTTTTCTTCATCAATATCAGGTTGTGCCATCTTATTTTGTTTATCTTACTTTTGATTCCTTTTGTTCCCTGTCAATGAAACTAAGATAAATCAGTAGATCAATTGAAAAAAAACAACAAATATTTAAATGAAAGTTAAAACCATAAATATTAGTCCCGACCCAATCGGTGACCCAGACAAATAATCGGATCATTAGGTCAATGGTTCAAT
>CAIGRB010007013.1:0-15295 GCA_903798255.1 Fraxinus quadrangulata | reverse complement strand
CTGAAAACAAAACATACATACCCAAAGAAAAAGCACGTGATACAGGAAATAAGCAATAAAGAACTTAGAAGCACAATTGATTAAAAAAACAATGTAGTTTGAGATGCAATATTAATGCTAACCAAAAAACCATAACCACATTAATATCACAAAACATCAAAACTCAAATAGCCATGCATGAAATGCAACACAAACGCAATGCACATGTTCCCTCTCATTGCACGATGCAATGCAAATGTAATGCACAAGACTACCTTACTGTAAACGCTTAAAGTGTTAAAACAGTAGGTACATGTATTTATGTCTTTCCCAAACGACCCCTCAAAAACATAAGACATAAGTGTAAAAATCAATGCAATGTATATCAAGTCAAATGTCAAAATGTATCTATATCTCACCTCATCGACCCCTTAAGACACATGTAACTGCTCAAACAGAAAATGCAAAATGATATATCTCCCCCTTACAATAAAAATCTCTCACCGCTTTTTGTCACAAATGTCGAAGGGACGGAACAAAATCACACAATGTAAGAAATAATGCATCAAATAGCAAAGAAAATTCCAATAACTAAAGAAAGGCTACAGAAATTTTAGAATACATCAAGAACCAACCTGACTACTAGCTAACCAAAAATCAATTCCAACTATTACACTATCCCTATCAACTGAGCAGAATCATCGTCTTTATCAGAGGCATCAGTATTGTCACTTTTGTACTCCTAATTCTCTCGCATCCAACTCAATCGTCATTGAACATCGACAATCGTGCCACGCAATGCAGTGACCTCAGCCCTCGTCTGGCTCACCTCGACTAGCAACCGAGCTAGCTGGCTGAACAAAGTTGACATCTGGCCCATCAAAGCGGCCATGAGATCAATCTAAGAAAAAACATGAGGGACTGAGGTAGAAGACGATGGAGGATCAGCAAAAGTGGACAGATAGATGATAGATCAATAGAAAGCAGATCACCGACAGGATCAGCTAGCACTGCAGGATCGGCTAGCTTAGTAGAAGTAGAAGAAGAATGCTCGTGTGATCGACTCTGTGAAATAGTAATGTGACCAATCGATCGACCAATCAGATAAGAAGGACCAAACGGTGTATCAGACAAGCATATGGATGACCTATCCTACGACCTGGAACTTGAAAATTGCGAAGAATATACTGGCAAAGGAACGAAGGAAGGTCAATCGAGTCACCATGAACAAGGGCGTAAAGAAATCTAGACTGATCAGATGGTAAAGTAGATGTATGGATGATCGGCCACATATTTGTACACACGATGCGCAACAAGACTTGTCTGTCGGTCGGAAGCGATCCAGTGCAGACCGCATTAGAACCCCATTCCAATTGGGTATCAAAAAGAGTGGAATAGACAACAAGATTAGATGGACCGGACTCAACTGACGGATATGGATAAATAGGACGAAGAACCCTAGGAAGATGCAAAGACTTGGCCAAGATATCGGATGCAAGCCTAAGAGTACGACCTCTAAAGAAGACCTGGAAAGAAGTATCGTAAACCTCATGAATGTTTGGGAAAAACTCATGAATTAAGAGACTAGGTGGGGGAACCAACCTAGTCAGTAAAGAATCACAACCTCAAGAAGTGAAAATGGCAGCAATATTAGGGAATAAGTCGGACAAAATAACCTCACGCTCGACGAGGACAAGACAATGTGAAAACTGGGAAGTAAAGACCTCTAGGCTGTAAAGGATATGAAACACGTCTGATTGTACGAGGTGGATCCACTGGACTGCTGAGCGGTGTCCTGGCTCTCTTGACGGCATCTGGAACATGATTGTAGAACAAACATGTCAAGAGATGCTACGAAAGAGAATATAGACCACTCATCGCAGCCATGCAATCAAATGCATAAAACAAATTCGTGAAATGATGTACAAATCAAGCATACACGAAAAACTATGCAAATATGCGTCAAAGCACGTAAAACGATGCAATATATGCGTGAAAACACATAAAATGATGCAAAGATGCGTCAAAACATGCAAAACGATGCAATTCAGGATATGACGTGTAGAACGATGCAGGAATATGCCACATGCAAGTAAAACAATGCAAACGTGTCAAATAGTGCAGTGCATGGATATAGTGCAGTGACCGCAGACTGAGGTACAATGCGTAGGGACGGAGGTGCAGTGACCGTAGTGTCATGTCACCAAAACAAAACTTAAGCCAAATCAACTCTAAAATGACACGTGAATGCATATGGGTGTTCATGGGACGGTAAGTGATTCGTGTGTGCAAAAGTGAAGCAAAAAACACACGAACACATCAATGAGACATTTCATCGAACACCTTGGATACAATGAAAATTCTTAACATCTAATGCACAATCCAACACACCCAATGTCCACACATCAATCTAGCATCACAACAGGTAATCCAACATCTAATCCTATCCCATTCTCCTTCAAAATAGACGAAAAGAAGCATCAAATGCAGAACACAATGCAAGGGCCATTGAATTCATATGAAAACTTCAAAAAAAAAAAAAAACTAAAAATGTGTGATAAATGATGCAAAAACAATCATAACATAATGGGGGTAGCCACAACATCTAAGTTCAGGGGTGAAATTGACTAAAAAACAAGCAAATATCGAAATCCCTAAATATTGAGCAAATAGCGAAAATTAGGGTTAGATTGATTTACCTTCAAAATTTGTTAAATTGAATGAAGAAATTGATGTAAATGAAGTCCAAACACGTTGCCTAAGCCTTGAAGTGTGAGAAATTGCCAAAATTTGATAAATGAAGATCATGTTTTGAGAGAATAATGCGAAAAAAATGAGTAGAAATGAAGCGTAATCGCGCCTTATAAGTGACAATCGCTCGAGAATAATGTGAAAGAAATGAGTAGACATGAAGCGTAATCGCACCTTATAAGTGACTGTCGCTCGAGCGAAAAGAATTTGTAACGGGTCGCTCGAGCGATATTCAAGTGAAAATTGAGAGAAAGCTCAAATGTCAGAAATAGTACCAAACTTTTGAAAAATTCATTTTTAAGCACAGGTTTTCAAAAATGACAAATAGAAATGTGCCACTATTTTCTCATGAAAATGACTCCAAACCTTAATTTTGTGAGAAAGAACATCCAAAAATCACTTATAAAATAAGATTGATCCATACAAATGAAAGTCAAATTCAAATGAATTTTAGGACCTAAAAATAAGCTCAATAAAACTACTCCAAATCTTAATTTTGTAAGAAATGACATGCAAAACATCACTTGTCAGGTAAGACTGATCCTTACAAATGATAGTCAAACTCGAAAAAATTTTAGGACCTAAAAATAAGCTCAATAAAATGATAAATATTCTTTTCTCCCCCTGAATATGAGAGTAAATTATTTTTCATCGCTTTTCTCGAACATAGCATCTTATGTGCAAACACAGTCCTTTAAGCAACTAAATTAACCTCTACAACGAACTTTATGCTAGTTAATTCAAGTTAGATGACCATACACACTAGGTTATGAGAAACCCCTCAAGCTTAATTACTCGAGTCAAATGGGTTTCGAACACAGTATAAGATAAATTAATTAAGCATTCATATATTTTAATTTAATAATTTTATTTTTCATCATAAATGCACCAATGCAGAGAGACTATCACGAGTTATGGTCATCTAAATGTAGGTAAGGTCACCTTACTAACACGTGATTGCCATCCCAAATCTCACACACGTGGTTTAGAATCATTTCACCAGATCATAGTGTGTACAGTGCAAATGACGACATATATATTCAATACTCCATATTAAACCGAACCAAGCAATGTAAATAACAGTATAACACATATAATTGCTAAATTGGTTTTACACATCAGGTTTAAAATCAAAACGATGCGTCATTTGCTAAAATAGAAAATATTTTTGTATTTTCACATTTTTTAATTCAATATATATATTTTTTAAAACATTACTTAAAGCGAATAAATGCGAAAAATAGACACAACAAAAATAATATAAAATTAAATAGCGTTCATGCATGAATGAATGGACACAATGAACTACACATGCATGCGACATACCACTAACTCAGGATGAAATTTGGATGCCCTTACCATTAAGAGCATGACCAGTTTCACAACCTTCGAGGTCGCTTTTCTTGATCCAAACTTTCTTAGAAGTAGAAGATGATTGAGTTAATCGAGTCATCATCTCAGTTAAGTGTCTGATTTGATTTACAAGAAAGTCAACATTGCTGGTGAAATCCAGATTCTTGTTTCTAGTCGCACGGTAACTACACCCAAATCTGATGTGTCCCAATCCACCACATTGGTGGCAAGTGGGAATGAACCATGGTCCAAACCTACTTGGAGGAGGTTGTCGAAGAATAGGACTGTACTATAGGTCCCTATCCTATGGCATGCTTACCTTTGGGTTTCAGATAAGCAATCTCACAAGCTTTGTTCGTGGCAAGAACGAACGTGGTCTTAGATGTACTCGCACTAGCATTACGATTATGAACATAACCCAGACCATGCCTGTCACCCGCAGAGCTATTCATCTCAAGCAGATTGTGTAGCTTTTGTGAGCCACTCATAAATGACTGGAGTTGAGCATTAGATTTATCAAGATCGGATGTTAATGATTTAACTTTAATTTCCAAGTGTTCATTAAGGAGTTTCAACTCACTCACTCTCTTGGTCGAGTCCCGATGGTCACTCAAAAGTTTTTCACGTTCAATCTTGAGCTAGTTCACTTTTTTCAAAATGACTTTGTTGACCTTCTTGATTTTGAGACTTTTCTCAAACAATTCACGATAAGACTCGTGAATATCCGTCTCATCATCAGACTCACCATCAGACTGTACACTCTTATTTTTCCTTTCCCCCTTCTCAATCTCACGATCAGATTCGATTGCCGCAATCGAAGTGAAGACCATAAATTTTTGTTCATCCTCACCTCCAGATATCTCATTTCGAGAATCGAAATCCGACTCCTCATCACTCATGGTCACGACTAACGCCTTACTCTTTTTCTTATTTGAGCTTCTATTCAGATTAGGACATTCATTCCTAAAGTGACCAAATCCCTTGCACTCATGGCATTGGACATATTGAGGTTTCTTAAAGGGAGGTGTTCTTTTCACGTCTACCTCTCGAGAGTTTATTTAGGACTTCACTATTTAGCACTATAGACTTTCTCATATTTCTTATCACCTTCTGGAATTTTTTAACAAAATAAGCAATTTCATCATCTCTAATTGTCTCAGTGTCAGTGAACTCGCTCTCAACTTCTCTAACAGTGTTCATGGCGATATTTTTTGTTTCTTAGGTTGTACTAAGGTCAATTCATAATTTTGGAGGGTTCTTACTAGTTCTTCTACCTTAACGCTGTCTAGGTCCTTACTTTCTTCAATTGCACTTACCTTGAGTCTAAACCTTTCAGGTATGAATCTAAGAACCTTACGAATGATTTTCAACATGGGGATTCTTTCGCCTAGATTAAAACTAGAGTTCACAATATTGTTCAACTTAGCATAGAAATCATCAAATCTCTCATCATCATTCATCCTAAATTTTTCAAATGTAGACATCAATATTTGTAATTTGGAGTTTTTCACAATTTTAGTACCCTCATGGGTTGTCTCCAAAATGTTCCAAACTTTATTGGCTATCTCACACATAGACACTCTCCTAAATTCCTTATGAGATACATCCATAAACAAAGCATGCAAACATTTACTATTCTAACTACATTAATCCAAGTTTGTTTTGGTCCACAAAGAAATATCAGTGGCTATAACTACTCCTACAACCGTTGTTGCAGGGGGAGTCCACCCGTTTTGCACACAAATCCATACACGTTCATCCAACGTCTAAAAAAAAGCTCTCATTTGAGCTTTCTAGTAAGCATAATTACTTCTATCAAAATATAGCGGAACGATAAGGAACTACTCATTTAGACTAAATCAAATAAAGGTCAGGAATCGAAATTAAGCTTTGATACCAATTGAGAAACGCAAGATTCGACCCAACTACACTTAAAGGGGGTGATTATGTGTAAATACGAAATTAAAAATTTAATCAACAAGCAATAAATCACAAGTTAATTATGTCTAGGTGATTAGTCAAACAATTCAAATTATCCTATCTTTGAATACCTCAATAATATCAAAATAGTAATGAAAATAGTAAACAACACCAGAATTGTTCATGGAGAAATTCAACTCGGGAAAAACTTCGGACACTTTTCCAGTCAAAGATCCACTCTAAACTGTTGATAAAACTTACATACTACCAGCAAAGTTGACGACACAAGCTTTCTGATCTCTTGTCTGAAGTTTGAAGCAACCTTCCTGAAATGTGCAAACCAACACCAATCATGGCTCTTCTTTGTAAAGTAGTCCTCCTGGAATGAGTACACGATCTCCAATCCTGACTCTTTACGCAGTTTATCTCCTATAGATCTTCCCCAAGGACTCCTCATTCTTTAAATTCTTCCTTGATCTTCTACGCAGCCAAGTTGACGAAACAATCTTGTAGCATACCCAAGCGAAGAAGCCAATTCAGTGTTTGATTTGATGGCTTTGATGTTTTCAATGAGAAGAGCACCTATGAATTGAAGGATTGAACTTTTGATCTTGTGTAGGATGCATTCTCTCTTGAATAGAATGTGTTCAATCTCTTGTTCCCAGAAAACGCAACGCCTCTATTTATAGGTTGGATGAATGAGGTTGAATGAGCCAGAAGAAGTCTCGAAAATCGAAATAAGGTTGGCCCAAAAACAACGTCGCTCGAGCGAGGAGAATATTTCGCTCGAGCGAATTGCATGTCACTCGCGCGACATATGGGCGGAGGTCGAGCGATGATGTCTCTATTTCATTCGCTCGAGCATCACTCCGACGAGCAGATAGCGAAAAATCGGCGTGAATCCTTCTTGTTTCAAACGTGCATGAAACCCTGAACCCTAGGCTATCCTACCAACTATGAAACTTTACAATTTAGTCCCTAAATTTTTATAATCGTTCAAGTTGGTCATTTTGTTCACAAAATTGCCAATACAATATATAAACCTGACAAAGTGGAATCGAATTCTCCGATCTTGACTTTATCACCACTTTACTATTGTATTTGGTAGCAACGTCCACTTGGATTAAGATTCACCAATTTTAACTTATGTTAAATAGCCCGATTCTTGAACAAAATTATATCACTCATTCCAGGGTGTGTTCTCTTTGAATATGACTGAAGAACACGTGTTTTGCTTTGAAAGGTTGAGCTGAATCTTTTGTTGGTTGGAACTTGCTAAAGTAGGTAACATTGCTTCTGAACATCAAGCTCCAGGTTCGCTGGGTGTATGAAAAAATTTCTCTCAAAACTTGTTTGATCCTTAATGTCCCTATTCACTTATATAAAGATTTCTACAGGGCCCGAACATCTCTCATCTGAAATAATAACGTTATGCACGGTGAGAATCAAATAAGATATGATTGATATGGTTCATAGTTGAATTGAGAAAAAAATTTATAAGCTAATATAATCTTTCCTTCCTTTAACTATTTAACCAATCAACCTTGTCTAAGATAGTAAGTAAATATTTTTGTATATGCTGTTTTAAGGTAAGTAAGAGTTGCACCTTAATTAAGTTTTAGAAATCTTAAGGAAATCGGAGCCAAAATTGTACAAATCTGTAGTACCCAGTCAGTTTTGATCGACTGACTTACCTATTTGTGGACTTTACTTTTGCACATGTTTTTGGCACAATTTGGACATTAAAAGTTATTCTATTGTAAACAAGCCAATAAATAAAAGATAAATAAAAATATACCATATATTTTACTTACATAACTATTAGGGTTGTGCTTTGCATCTCCCGCTACCTAAACCTTACTTTCCATACCTACTCGTGCCCCCAGGATCCCCAGCAATAGCTGGGTTGATTGGTCAAATGGGATGGCGTTGGTCGGATCTCAACACAAAGAAGTGTAGCGCGAATGATAAAATTAATAGTTTTTTAGTACAACTTTTTAATTGCATTAAGGATGTTCTACCTTTGTTGATTATCTTAGTTATTTTTCAATTTATTTATAGTCATATTTTTATCAATCAATCTTTTATTAATTAATATGCTTTGTCCTTAATGACGATCTCCGTCCAAAGAACGTTAAGAGGGAGTAAAATGACTTATTTCTCACCCTTCATTTTTATAAAAAAGAAAAAAAATACAAAAACAAAATATTTGCATCTTATTTCAAAGCACGCTAACAAAAGATTTGGGCATAAAATATCGTTATAAACTAAATATGCTAAATTAAAAAAAAAAAAAAGATAATAACACAACAAAAAATTTAGGACATCAGTACGAAATAAACAAAGATTACAGACTTTTATTGTAATTAAAATGTAATACAAGTAGAAAAAAAATACAAAAACAAAATATTTGCATCTTATTTCAAAGCACGCTAACAAAAGATTTGGGCATAAAATATCGTTATAAACTAAATATGCTAAATTAAAAAAAAAAAGATAATAACACAACAAAAAATTTAGGACATCAGTACGAAATAAACAAAGATTACAGACTTTTATTGTAATTAAAATGTAATACAAGCAAGTTTGACAGCTTAAACTATAATTTAATTCGCTCAATAATTTTTATCTATATATTTTGTAAGACTTATAATTTACTATCACATGTTATCTACACGATGAAGTAAAAAAAGTAGAAATTATTTTTTAAAGCCAACATAGAATTTCATGTTGGAAGTTTGACAAGAATTGCCCTTTTTTTTTTTTCTTTTTTTTTTTTTGGGTTGGTATGTTTTTGGGGTAAGTTTTTTTGTTGACAAAAATAACAATGGAGTTTCTGGAGTTATTTGGCCATAACGTGCACTTCAATTGAAGAATAACAAGATTTTCAAGAGTGCACATCCTTAATTTTGCCATGATCAGACACTACTATTTTTAGAAAGTAGATGATTGGATATTAAATTTTTAACCCTTTATCAGTTATGCAAATGACCCTATTTATAGACATTTTTTAGGACCTTTTGATTATTTTTACGAGCTGGTATTCTCTAATTATTATGTTGGATGTCATAATTAAATTCAAATTTCAAGGTTTTGTTAGATTTTTGCTTTCTATGACATTTATCGTGCAAATCGTAATGTACATCTATGATTTTATTCATTGAAATCTATGTTAATTATGTCAGAGTTCACGTTTAAATGACTTCTACGTACTTCTACGTTCGAAGTCAAGCCAAGATTTTCAATAATACTGTTTGTGTAAGGCTTCCTCTGAGGGGAATCTTACTCGCTAAACAGCTTGGGTTATGAGATCTTTTGATGGACACATATTCGTCGTTGACTGTTCACTATATCACTCGGGTGGAGGACCATGGGCTATTTAGAATATTCACAAACAAATCAGACACCACTTCTCTTTTGAATAAGAGACAATTTCTCACATTTTGTGAGAAGGGAACCAAGTTGTCAAATCACTTGCATTTAAGGGTTGTGACTATCACCGTTACTCAGAATATGGACCTCTTGATCATTTCAGATAGGTGCTCTTTTTCAAATAGACATACATGACCTTCCGTGCTTTAGTGGTCATTAGAAATATTTACATACTTTATCTCTCTGTATGAAAAGAAAATTTTTCCTATTTATTTCATTTTTTCATATGTTGCACCTTTTATTTTTTTTGGAGGTTAAGTGTATGTCGCTTTCCATTTTATTCTTATGGGTTCGATATATTACATGTTTGGAGAATCCTGATACTTTTCTTTGTGGAGTCTAAAAATCCAATGAAACTGTGTTGATGTTTTACTTATGAAGTCCCTGTTTGGTGCACATTTTTGGTCAAAAATGCATTTTTTTTATGTGATAGAAAATACGTGATTAAAACAAATACCTTTATTTAACCCCATATTTTAATATACTCACAAATACAAGTCACATATCTCCACTAATTTCTATTTACTTATAAATTAATATATTTATAAAATTTTCCCAAATGGGAGCAGGGAGCCTAATCATAAATTTGGCAATAATGATTTGAAGGAAAATTCAACGCTGATTAGTTGTCAAATAAAAATGAACTCATTTCAACTTCAGCTCAAATGCAGGACAAAACGTGACGACACCTGATCTCTGCCCCAAGTTAGCAAGTCTCTCTCTGTACTATAAATAACACTCTCGGCCAATTTTCTCTCGCTCTCTCGTTCTTTCTGGGTGTGGAATTCGAATAGAAACATGGGTCGTCTGTTCTTCGGTCGGGTTACGGCCATATACTTCTGCCTCCTTCTGGTCTCGACGACAGTGCACTCTTTCTATCTTCCCGGAGTAGCTCCTCGCGATTTTCAAGGAGTATTGCTTCTGTCTCTTCTGCACACATACAACCTTTCGTAAACTTGGAGTTATGCTCTTTGATTTAAATGTTATGGGATCTTTAGATCTAGTAATATGACAGTTGATTTCTTGGGGTTAATTGTTTATCTTTACAAGTTCACTTCTGTTGTTTGCTTGTGTTTTTCGTAAAATCTGTCTTGACTGATTTAGATCTAGAGTTTAGATGTTGGGTGATTTGGTTTGGATCTATGGTTTTGATTGTTGTGATGTAGTTTTTTAATTTTGTTTTTGAATTTTTCATTAATACCTTTGATGTTTGATTTGATAGTATGTTTATGTGTGGTCTTGTTATGAACTCTTTATTAGGAGGAAAAGAAAATTTAACTTTCCTGCATTTGACTTTTGATAATAATGATACGAGGATTTGACTTTTTGGTTATACAATTCCATGTGTTTTTGCCATTGCGGATATGCATTCAATGATAATTTGTTGATGATGAAAAATATCCGTGGGGATAATCCTAATAGATGCAATGACCTCAATAAAGGAGACTTTCAGTTAGCCAGTCTGGTAACATTGATGTTGTGTTGCTTAAGACAGCCAGGCTTGTGAAAGGGATGTTTCTGGTTGATGCCAACTTGGAAAATCGATTCGCCTCCTGCAATCCGAGTTCGGCATTGTACCAAATTCTTGCTCCCTAATCGAAAATGTTTTTGGTATTTATGGACATCTGTGTGTAATGCATTCATTTACTTTGATTTTGTGGTCTTTATGTTTTTGCTTGTGTTCGGTAATTTCTTCTTTCTTAAACAAGTAAGATGAAGAGCTTCTTGAATTATGAACCTTTGTATATTCCTTCCATATGTAATGCCCCTTTTTACTTTTATAACAGGGGGATGAGCTTCAAGTCAAAGTGAACAAGCTGTCATCTACTAAGACACAACTGCCATATGATTTCTATTACTTGAAATATTGCAAGCCGAACAAAATCATGAATGTTGCTGAGAACTTGGGGGAGGTCCTTCGAGGTGACCGAATAGAAAACTCAATTTACGCTGTGAGTATCCATTAAGGTGCCCTTGTCTATATTGTTCTATGAAACATGAACACGAATATGGGCACGGATGACACTTAACTATTCAAACAAAACTAGGATGCAGAATTTTTTTTGAGAATCTTTAGATTTTTGTATTATTATCTGCATTTTTTTACACCTCAGGGAAGCTTCCCATAGATGAAAGGTAAATCTACCCTTTCTTATTTGTTTATTTATTCATAAAAGGAACCTAGCCTTATGGCTTGGACCCAATCTCATTGGTTTACTTTTTCATTAAAATAAATACTTTTAAGGTTCTTTTTCTTTTTTTGGTGATTGAAATATTTTGAATTAGAGAAGTGGTTATTTGTTGTATTAAGATATCTATTTGTTGTATTTACTAGTGCCACAGAAAGAAAATATGCATATAGATATTAAAGCAAATTCAACCTAAAGTTCCTAGAGTTTTGCTCATATTATTTAATTTTCTTATTCAAATGTTCAATAGATAATCTATCCCTAATTTTATATTCCAAAAATTTTCAAAATGGTCTAGTAGTGCTGAGGACATATGTTGCGAGACTGAAATGAAAAAAAATATATAGCACAATGCAACATGGCATTTAATGAAGTGTCCTTACTTGTTAGGAAGTTTAAAACATATATATAATAAATAGGACACTCCATGTGCATGAACATATCAGACACTGTGCTTCAACAAACATTGATATTTGTTTCTAATTTAGACTAAATTGTTTGTTTAATGCTAGTTTAACATGAGGGAGGAACAGCCCTGTAAAGTGGCTTGTAAAGTTAAGCTTGATGCTGATGCTGCACAGAACTTTAAGGAAAAAATTGATGATGAATACAGAGTCAATATGTAAGTGCACAAGTGCATATTCATTGTCTTTTCTCTTATTTTATGATCATTATTAATCATCATACGAGAATGATAGCTCTGAAATTGTTCTTTTACTAATATATGAAATATGAATGCAGGATTTTAGATAACCTTCCAGTAGCTGTTCGTAGACCGAGGCGAGATGGAAGTCCATCAACAACTTATGAACATGGTTTCTATGTTGGGTTCAAGGGGAATTATGCTGGGGTTTGTTGCAGTTAGTAATTATCTTTCTGGAAGATAAGTAAATTTCTTTAATTAGCTTAACATAATTACTTGATTCTGCAGAGCAAAGAGGAGAAGTATTTTATTAATAATCACTTAAGCTTCAGAGTCATGTACCACAGAGATCTTGAAACTGATTCTGCTCGAATTGTTGGGTTTGAGGTTACTGCAAACAGGTTCTCTGCTTTCCGCTTATGACTTCTGCAGCGATTTCCTTATGCATGTGCATCTCAATTTAAGGGTTTGGCAATAGGAATTTCTTTGCACCTATCATTATTAGATAATTTGAGTCAGTTGTAAATTTTTTAGATCATAAATTTAAAAGCCACGTGGAATTTTTCTTTTATGGAGTTGGGCTTCTCATTAAATCCGTATGTACAGTATTAAACATGAGTACAAGGAGTGGGATGAGAAGAATCCTCAGCTCTCAACATGCAATCAGGACACCAAAAATATAATTCCAGGGAGCACTGTTCCACAAGAAGTTGATACAGACAAGGAGGTTGTGTTCACTTATGACGTTTCTTTCCAGGTACACTTTTTGTAACCCTTGTGTTCCCTTCTGATTTGTGGCCTTTTTTTGTCAATGTCACTTTGGAATTAAATATTATATCTTCCTTTTGTAGGAAAGTGATATAAAGTGGGCATCCCGCTGGGATACCTACCTTCTCCTGAATGATGATCAGATCCACTGGTTTTCTATCATCAATTCTCTGATGATTGTCCTCTTCCTTTCTGGTATGGTTGCCATGATCATGATGAGAACTCTGTACAGAGATATAGCAAACTATAATCAGTTGGAAACCCAAGATGAAGCTCAGGAAGAAACAGGATGGAAACTTGTTCATGGTGATGTTTTTAGAGCACCTACAAATTCTGGATTGCTGTGTGTTTACGTGGGGACAGGGGTTCAAATCCTCGGAATGACGCTTGTGACAATGATGTTTGCACTGTTGGGTTTCCTCTCACCTTCCAACCGTGGTGGGCTTATGACTGCCATGGTTCTCTTATGGGTGTTCATGGGCTTGTTTGCTGGTTACTCATCAGCTCGTCTATACAAAATGTTCAAGGGCACTGAGTGGAAGAGGAATACCTTAAAAACTGCTTTCATGTTTCCCGGTATTCTGTTTGCTGTTTTCTTTGTTCTGAATGCTCTTATCTGGGGAGAAAAATCGTCTGGAGCTGTACCCTTTGGAACAATGTTTGCTCTTGTGTGCTTATGGTTTGGAATATCAGTTCCGTTGGTTTTTGTCGGTAGTTATTTGGGTTTCAAAAAACCAGCCATTGAAGATCCAGTGAAGACAAACAAGATCCCAAGGCAGATACCCGAACAGGCATGGTACATGAAACCTATGTTCTCTATTCTTATTGGAGGCATCCTTCCATTTGGGGCTGTTTTCATTGAATTATTCTTCATATTGACTTCCATCTGGCTGAACCAGTTCTATTACATCTTCGGCTTCCTCTTCATTGTCTGTGTGATTTTAATAATCACATGTGCAGAGATAACAATTGTTCTCTGCTACTTCCAGTTGTGCAGTGAAGATTATCATTGGTGGTGGAGGGCTTACCTCACTGCTGGTTCCTCGGCTTTATACCTTTTCCTGTACTCTATTTTTTATTTCTTCACTAAGTTGGAAATTACCAAGCTCGTTTCTGGCATTTTGTACTTTGGGTATATGCTAATTGCCTCATATGCCTTCTTTGTGTTGACGGGAACCATTGGCTTCTGTGCTTGCTTCTGGTTTGTTCGGAAGATATATTCCTCTGTGAAGATCGACTGATGTAAAGAAGGGAAAGAAAGTGGGAATATGGTAGTAGTACGGAAAGAATGACTTCAGGATGGTTATGGAAGAGCAATTAGATCAGTTATCTCCTTATAGGAAGGATAAGAGGTTGAAACTATGTAAATTTTCCCAGCCTGGTTTTCATTTTCCGGTGGCTTGTATTTTATTCTTGTTCGATTTTCTTCAAACCAAAATCATTTTCATGGACTGTAAGATGTAGAAGAATTTTCACTGGAAGAGACCTTGGTTGTATTGGAACTCTTCCGATTATTCATTAGTACCAATGCAACTGTGGCTCGATAAATTTTGTTAATTTTTCTTTGCATAGTTATTATTTCAAACGGCCCTCTCTTAATGAATGTTTCCTTTTTCTTTGGTTTTGTTATTCTTATCGTGTTCTATTTGAGATGTGGACGATACTGTTATACAGAAAGGTGGATTTTGATGGAAGAGGGCAGACTTTGTAGACGAGCTAGCGTTAACTGTCTAGAGCTATGTGCATTACCTGTTGTCATGTTTATTTGTGCAATTTTTTCGCTTTGTATAGTTGGGATGTTGTCAATTTTGATATGGTATTTTCTTTGCCGGTGAAAATTGATTTTCGGTGCTTGGTATGTTCCCGAAACAGTTGCATAAGGTTATGAATGGGTAATTACCATGTAATGTCCACACCTTTTACTATTATTATAAAAAAAGTCTTTACCTTTTATTTTTTGATATTTTCACCCATATATTCACTTTTCATTGCACAAAAGGTATTTTCCATCTATTTTCTTAATTAAAAATTGTGAAATGGAGAATATACAATTCTTTTTAAATAAAATAAAAAGAAAAAAATGAAAAAATAATTGCAATCATAGTCTCAAATTTTTAAAAAAGCATAAATGAATTCCAAATAAATTATTAAAACGATAATTAACACATAATGTTCCTATCTTTTACTATGATTGCGAAAAACGTCCACACGGTTCATTTTTTTTTTTTTGGCATTTTCACCTTAATTACATCTTTGATTG
>CAIGRB010007006.1:0-11521 GCA_903798255.1 Fraxinus quadrangulata | reverse complement strand
CATCTTGGAACTTTATTTTAGACCCGAATTGATGTCTATAAATACGATTCTTTCATTCTAACAAAGGGGAGAATATAGATACAATCTTGATGAATACATCCAAATATATTGAATTATCAAGATTTGTATTTGATTTGAAATTTGAAGATTGAAGAACACAATTAGACAGAAGATGCAATCATCAAAGATGAGATTGACGATATATTGTTGGAAAATGGGTGTAGAAGAACAATAATTGCTTGAATTCTTTTCTTCATTTATTGTAATCAACGCGATAATTTTTTAATCCTCTTGTTATTTAGTTCCAATTATATGATTGTCTAAATAATTGATTGTTTAGAATGAACGATATAGCTTATATATAATATTTATCTAATTCAATTGATTTCATGCAACTTTGATATAATTATTTATTGTGTGTTTAATTGACATTCAATTGAGTGATCACTAATTATTTGATTTATGGACAATATTAAGATCGAGAGGAGATTCATTTGTCTAAGTAGCACTATAAGTGACTTATAAGAGATCGAGAGATTATTATAGCTTATTTGGTCTTGATTGAATTCCTATAAATTAATGCTTTGACATGTATATAAATTTAAATAGAGATATAGTAAATTCGGGTGTGTGAATAGGGTTAATTTTGGTCGAGTTAGATTATTGACTAAAATTGATTAATTCGGTTGTTAAT
This sequence comes from Fraxinus quadrangulata, assembly GCA_903798255.1. NCBI lineage: Eukaryota > Viridiplantae > Streptophyta > Magnoliopsida > Lamiales > Oleaceae > Fraxinus > Fraxinus quadrangulata. The sequence goes on along the minus strand of CAIGRB010007006.1, from coordinate 10,827 downwards.
ACCTATGAAAAAAGGGGTTAAACAAATTTCGATTAAATGAATATTAAATAACTTAAGTGAAATCAGAATTCTAAACTACTTAATCCCAAAAGCCTCCACAAATTTTATTAGTTAGATTAGCTTAATATAAATCAGTTAAATTAAAAACTCTTAATTTGATAATAGGTTACCACATTAATTTAGATTGAAACTAGATTGTAAGAAATATATATCACTTCGTTTAGATAGAAATATGTGGAATTAACCAATAAAGAGCGACATGTCACTTATTTATTGTTTTTAGACGATTAAAGTTAAATAAAATTTAAACCTTAAGTTAAACAATCACAAACGTAATAAAAGAATAAAAAGTAAATAACACCAAAAATTGATAACAGAGGAAAACCCTTTGAATAACTCTTTAAAATGATCAAAAATCTCCGGACAAATCTTGCAAAAAAGATCCACTAGAAAAGTTGATTTACAATTGGTCCACATACTACTAAACTTTAGTTGAATCTGGCCATGCAAGTTGTAAATCATCGAAAAACTTTTCGATTGTGCAACCCGCATTTTCTAGCAACTTTATGCTACTTTTCCTTCCATTTGAATTATCAAGAACGAATTCGTTCTAGAGCGCCGGAAGCCTAAAATTCCAAGCTCCTCTTCTCCAACTTCAAAACTCTGAATACTTATAGGTAAAGTAGGGTTTTTGGTGCTTGATCATTTGATATTTTGTGTTCTAATATTTGGTTGAAGCAAGAAAAAAATGAAATGTGTATTTGATATTCAAAGGATTTTATTTTATTTTTATGTGAAACAAAGGTTCAACCAACGGTAAAGTAATTATGAAGAATTGATCTTGTGTTTGAATCAAGGATCTTTCAAATGTATTTTGGATCTTCATAATATATTCTGTAATATGAAATAATGACTCAACATACTCTAGGATGGAACTACACTTGAATATTTATATTATGAAGTGTTTGAGGTTGAATATGATTGAAAAATCAACTTAAATTCGTGAACTAGGGTTTCCCGAATAAATATGCCACTCGAGTGGACCCCACGCCCCTAGCGAGCAACGAGTCTGTCACTCAAGCGCCATGGCTTTGAGCGTTCAAGCGTGCCATGCATGTTCAGCGAGCGGTTTTGCTTCAACTTTTTCTCCTTGAGCAATGCTCGATATCTTTGACTCCTTCATGAGCTTTACTACCAATTTTCAACTCTTCGACTTTAATTACAACTCAATTAACAATGATTTTGGACAGAGAAATAGCCAATTACAATTATACCCTAACATAAATAAAAATAAAATTGAAAGTAAGTACTTAATTGAACTAGTGTCTACTTTATTACTTATCACGATTAGAACACTTGTAGAATTGATCAATCACTCTCAATGTTTAAAAAATTTCTAACGCTGCAGTTTCTATTAGTAATAGAGGATGTGAATCGTATTACTTTATGACTAGAGATGGCAATAAAGTTGTTGACATGCTTCTTTTGCAACTAGTTCCAGCTTATTGCAATTGGAACGATTATATTTCAGTTTCCTTTTATTTCGTTAACCGTTTGTGGGAAGTTATTTTAAATGAAAGTTTAATTTTGCATTAAAAGTATTAATAAGCGATTAGATTTTGAATTATATCTACACACACACACACACACACAAAAGAGAGAATGTACAGAAAGAGTGGAGATAAATTACGAGAAAGAACACACTTTTTTAAAAATGAAATTAAGTTATAAAAAGCTTAAGTGGCTTCTACTGGTGAATCATGAATGATGCGCTAGACATTCTTCATCTTTTTTATTACCATGTAAATATTTTGAGGAAATTGATACATTTTTTGACGCAATCCATGATTCCATTGAAGTTGCTCTAAAAAAGTCCACGTTGACACGACCTTTCCTCAATGGAATATAAAGAATACAAAAGCATTGACAGCAACGCCGGAGAGCGGTGGCCTACCACCACCGGCCACCACTATCCTCCATAACATAGCTATCTATATACTGACATCTGTGAAAATGGTATGACCAATAATATTTATGATCTTGATTGTTACTTTGTTAGTGAAATTAAATATATGCCCTAAGGTATTGTGTCTCACTTCATTTACCTATTGTTGCTTTATATAATCCAATGGAAATCGTCACAAGGTACTCAATTTTTTCTTGCTATAAGCCATTCTTTTAAAAACTCAATGGCACTTTTAAGGTTGAATCACTACTACACACATCGTGTGACATAAATTTCAGAATATAATCAATTCAGGTAGTGGAGATTGGGCTTGAGGTATCAAAGGATGCCAATTTATGGGTCACTATGTTCCCTTTTCTAGACATGAAATGATACGAACTATAATTGACATAACGAAGAAACGCTACAATATCAAATAGTGATGTAGCATTCAAAGATTACAGTCAGTATGATGATGATCGAGTGACGTTATTTCTTCGACCTGAACCAAATAATCTCTTATATATATGATGCAAAACGAATTTTGTTATATCATTGATTCTTTGCAATATAAGCCAATAACTCAAGAATGGTGACAATTCTAAATTTTTAATCGACTATAAAATGTCGAACAATATCTCAAATAAATAAATCACAAGTATCTCACACCGTAAATTAGCAAAGTAGTCATCACTGATTTTAGTTTATTTATGACTATAACTAATCCCTACTTCCCACGTTTAGACATGTTTCTTGTCCACTTTTCTCATTTTATTTATGGTTTATTGTTGAAATATTGATGGCTTGCACACATAGACCCCTATTGTATTGGAATTAGACATCCATCTTTTTATTGTTGTCAAATAATCTCTTCAATGTTCGCTTTTCTTATTACTTTTTTGTATCCCTTGTTCTTCGGATACCATTCGATCCTTGTACGGCCAAATTGATTCCCACATACGAGAAAATGTCATAAATATATAAAAACATTCTCATCATAATCTAAAGAAGTTTTAGGTTTTAATATATATTATAATGCACAAAAAAGTGTCACTTCCAATTGTGAATGCATCCAACATCATGGGTGCCCCATAATCTTATGACTTATAAATCACAATTCAAATGTCTTTATCATTTTTGCCAAATACATGCACCCTAAGGATTAAGGGGATAAGGCTACATAGCCACTCCATTTCTTTATTTATAGATTTCATTATTTGGGTTTTGTAAAGTATTCAAAATATGAATTAATTGCTTTAGTATTATTGGAATCGTGATCTATTAAAAAAAGTTAGTTTGGCTGATGTCGTTTTACAGACTCTGTTTTGGCAATTAAATAGCTATAAACTTGCTTCGTCGATTATTAATTCATTTTCGAATATTCGGACAGAATGTTTTTCGATTTCGGTTTCATTTTTAATTTACGACTATATGAATTTGTTTTCTTTTAAAAAAAATGAATTAGTTTCCAATAATTTAGGCTGCTTGGCCATTCAACCATGGAAACTTTGATACGATATAAAAAATTATTAAAAGTTAGAAAAAGAAAGAGGAAAGCATTGAAAAATTATCATGTCCCTCCTATGTCTTAAAACGGTAAGTTTTGACTAAATTATGTTTGGTTCGACCAAAACATAAGAAAAACTAAACAAGGATTTGAATTTAATTCCAAAATATGTCTGAAAATTGCATTCAACTTTAATAACACAAAATTTCGATTCTTACTTTAGATTTTGAAAATTGAGTACCCGTCGACGTACTACATCCAATTATCTGTTAAGACCAGTGTTTTAAAATGTGTACGTATGCTCTACACATTTTTGAAACACCCTGCATAAGAGGCATGCTCGTGATAATACGGTCAACACATTTCGTTGACCGCATGTGCGCATTTAAATGTCAAAATACACACTTATTTGTGGAGATAGCAGGACCAACACAAATTAAAAAAAAAAAAAAAATCTTATTTATCGTCCCATTTAATTAATTAATTAATTTTAATACATTTTATAAATTTAATTTAAATTTAAAAAAAATTCGGGAATGGGGATGGATTTGAGGAATTCGGGCACGGAAATCACCATCTCATTCGGGTCGGGACAATGATGTGCACGGAATTTTGCCATCTCTAGTGCCAGTCTTCCTCATTCCTCGTCTTTCTCTTTCCCATCACGAGGCACGACCCACATTTCGACATCCTCTTTACCTTTTGTAGTGACAAGGCAGGTGAGGAACTAGACTGTTCGGAAATATGTTGGGACTCAGATATTACTAGGTAATAAGTTTCACTTTAAAACCAAAATGTCATTAAAAGAAAATTTGATATCCTCGTATTTTTTCTTTTATATTCGATTTCTTAATTCGTCCCCACAGGACTCTAGAATTGATTATGGAGTGGTTTGACACTTTTGAGTGCTAGAACTTTTTTCGAGACTCAAAAAAAGTAGGATTTTTGAGAACAAAGGGGTCGGTTAGTAATAGTTTGACTCGAGTTCGTGTCCACTAATATTAAACATAGAGAAGGACTATAAGAAAAAAAAACATTCTCGGTTACCATTCATTTATCGTATATCTAAAAACTTGTAATTATCCATATTTTCTTCTTTAGTGATTCAGACAATAGCAAATTGTCGTGACAAGAATTGAAAAAAAATAATTATCAAGGGCCATTACACGCCCACATCATTTGTGTAACTTGTTCCCTATTATCAGGCAAACTAAACATCAGACCCATCAGCCAACTAATTGACAACAACTAATTGTGGCTTAGTGGGTCCAACAAAAATTTTTCTTTAATTTTTTAGCAAAATTTTAAAATAAAAATAAAAAAAGACCGTGCCATCAAGAGAGCGAGGCTCAGAGTAGCTCGTCTTTCTGCCCGTGAAATGGTCTATGTCGAGTGGTGCTCACCAAATAAGGGTTGACGTCGGACTTACCTAATTTATACATCTAAGCGAAATCTATTGAGCTTATATCTTCCTTATATTCATTTTCTTGGATAGTTTAGTCTTACTTCTGAAATAAGCATCGATAAACTTCATGAACAAATTAATAGGTTTCTTCTCCTCAATCATTAGTCATTAAAATTAAGAATCATCTAAAGTTGGCTAAAAAAAAAAAAAATCCATTTTTTGACTCATAATCTAACAAGGAAAAAAAATTCATCTCATAGAAAGCTCAAGTTGGCAAAATAAAAATGTTATTAGGCTAAAGGACAGGAGGTATATTTTAATCTTGTTGACTTGACTGAGTACATTGATTAAAATTGATATTTGTGTCGATTGACTTATGAGGGTTTTTCTTGATTAGATATTTATTCAATTTTAATGGAAAAATATTTTAAAACCCATTAAAAGTTACTTACATATCAACTTCAAAGTGATTTTCAAAATATGAAGCAAAAAAGACGTTTTTGTCTAAAGAAATGCATTAAAAATTACCTATGAATAGAACTTTTTCATAATATATGGAAAAATGGGTAAATCAAGGGTTTTGTCTAAAGAAATACATGAACAACTGATGATAAGTGTTTTTACATGTTTATTTGGAAATCGAAACTTGATAAAATATTGCTAGTTGACCTGATATCAACTAAATTTAGGGTAATTATTTTGAGCATAATTGGAGTTGATTCAAAGCAAGTAAAAAATCAATTGGATTGCACGTGAACCACGTGAACTAGGAGAGCAATCAGAGTAAATTCACAAGTTCTAGGAGCTAAATCCTACATTTGAAAGTTTAGAATTCATTGCAGACTTTAAAACTTGAAAATGATCAATTTCAGATGACTGTGGATGAGGAGAATCAAAGTGTAAATATTTAAAATGAAGGATCCATGGTGCATTACCACCTGAGATTCGCTACCACTTCGTGCAACTACTACAACTACCATGAACTAGAATCATAGTGAATTTCCTTTCCCATAAGTGTTGGTTCGAATCTAACTCATGACAAGGTCTTCATCATATAGATGTCTCGATGCCTCTATTTTCTTGTTGGGCTTCGCAACACTTACTACAATGTAATCGCAATGTAGTTCCCAACATACATATTCAATGGGAGAAGTTGAGGAGAAGCTTTTAGATACGACATGCATATTCTTTACAAGCTTTAGAGAAGCTTTAAAAAAAATGCATATTCTTACGTAAAATTTATGCAATTACTTAGAGTTTGAAGGAGATTCAAGAAGATTGATAAGGAGTACCAAAGCGATTCAAGATTTTAAGATTGTATTTTATCTTCTTTCCACATGTTAATTCTGATTGACATTGTATCAATACAACTGATATCATATGATGCTCGGCTAATTATATAGACACTAGGATAACAACAAATCCTATATTATGAAATGTTGATATTAATTTTAATTTTTACATTAACGTTTGTTTGGTTTGAACGATTGTTAGGTTCTTAATGTTTTTCAATTATTTGTCCACTAGTTGAATTGATTTGTGATTTCTATTTACATTATAGAGGAGGAATACAAAGTATAGTACGTAACAAAATAATTGTAAAGTTCGATAAATGATAAAAATATACCGCTATACTTTGCATAACTTTATGAATGTTCATGTAATTTAATGTATCTTCATGTTTTCACATCCTTCATAGAGATATAATAGGGTCAGACGTGAGGATGTGTTTAATTCTATTCAGGAGATATTATTAAAATAAGAACATTGATCTTCAAATTTAAATAAGTACCAAATAATGAAATTGATGTTATAATGTATGAATATTGGGGGATTCGTGGATCTAGTGTGCCATTACTCAAGTATTTATAACCGCTTTTCAATTAGTGTTAGGTTGATAATTAGATTAGTTATAGGTGTAATTAACAAATATACATTATTTATATCATTTTGTTATTCGATTAAAGTTAGTGTTAATAGGAAAGCTAATTGAATATTAGTTTTAGTGGGAACGATACTTGGACTCACATCCACTTAATTACTTGTCACGATACCTTCCATTTACATGACTTTAGCGCATGACATATGTATTGTTTCTATGATTTCTTCTTCAAACTTTTGAATATAGTAATTCTAAACATAACCCATTTATCTGTTTAGCTATATTAAAATTTTATTGACAAAGAATAGTGTCATTCAATTAAGTAAATAGGATTGATTAAGGGTATGGTTGACATTCATTTAATTATATATTTCAATAAAGTAAGTACATAAAGATTTCATCGCCACCTTTAACATGTTTAGACAATGTATTGAATAGCATCACAATAACTAAAAATTTAAAAAGTTAAATTTTTTTCATTGTACATTCCGATGCTCATATTGAGTATTGTATACAAAACTCGCAGTTTAACATGTTAAATACATTCATATCATTATAACAATCTCCATCTTGTGTTCGGTCTTGTCAGGGGTGAAGGGATGCCCCTCCCAACCCGCAACATTTTGAAATTTTTCAAGCATTTACAAAGAAATTTTTTAATACACAATGTATATATATTTCGTCCCTTCAATATTTTTTCGCCTCCACATAAAGATCTTGGCTCCAACGTTGAGTACTTTCGCGAACTAAAATAATAAGAACGGAAAGTATAGACTAGTGAAGTTACAAAGAAAGGAAAAAAAAAAGGTCTAAAGGTTGTTTGGGATAAATTTGGATTGCTTTACCCAACCCACCACATCCCACCCGTTTAGGCCATGTTTAAAAAACCACAGGGCATAAGAAGAGGTTAGGATTTAAATACAGATGGAATATTAGTGTGTTTGTATATGTAAAAGCTTTCTTTGTTTGGTGTCCTTTCGGAATACAAAAGTTTCTCTAATTCCACCATGTACCTTCTACTTCCTTCAATTCCTTGCAAACTGCTTTAATTCTGTCTTCCTCTATTTCACTAATTTGATCACGAATTCGGTTTAATTTCATGGCGTTTCTGTTCGTAGATAGTTTACCGCACAACAATAGCAGATTTCATATTTCGATTAAGGCCTTGAAGCTTCTGCTTATATTAGCAGTCCTTATTTCGAGTCTGCCAATGGTAAAAGGCTCCTTGATGCCTCATTCGTGTGAAATAGTTCTGTCGAGTCTAGTGGGATTTTGGAAGTCCTGCAAATGCTTCTTGTCTTCTTCTCTCTACATATGCATAATCATCAACTTCATGGTTTTGTTGATAGCAGCTTCTTCCAGTCTACAACGACACGAAACTGATAATCATGATGGTATTGTTGATGTTGATGAGGATGTGAATATTGATAAATCTCCCTTGGTATCACCGCCGCCGCCGCCACCACCACCGCAGATTATGAACGAAAACCCGCCTTGGGATGTGAGTGAAGTAGTAGCATCACAACCAACAACAAAAACAAAGAAGACTTTATACCAAGGTGATCATAGTCCTCCACAAATTTGGCAAGATGTTATAGATCAAATTTGTGTAGATAAAAGAGGTAAGGAGTCTAATGAAGCTTTAGTAGAAACAATAGAAAGAGCCATGGAAGAAGAGAAAGAGGTACGATTAGAAAATAATGAAGAAGATGATACTATGGAGGCAACATGGAGGGCAATTACGGGTGGAGGAAAAGAGAAGGCTACGAAGAAGCAACTGAAAAAGAGTGAAACGTGGAACGTGGCACCACCAATGAGGGCAGTGGCAGTGCAAAGCCACGACTTGGAGGAATTGTACCAATCAATTCCAGCATCATGGAAGGAGCTAAGGAAATCAGAGACATTTAACGATGCAGTTTCACTAAGGCAAAGAGATGGCTTAAGCAGAGATCCTTCAATGAGTGTGGATGATTTCAACAACCAAGTTGAGGCCTTCATCAAGAAGTTCAATGAGAGTATACGGTTACAAAGGCAAGAATCTGATCAGCGATTCATAGATATGATCAACCGAGGATTGTAGTGCGTGTTTGGCACCTATGGATAACTACCACAAGTATAATAAACAAGATTTTAGATTCTCATTGTTCGTTTGAAGTATTATCCAATCCTACATACCAAACATGCATATAACCGTCTAATACCGCCCAGCATCTCATAAATTTTGCTGTTCCTTTCATCAAGCGACATTATCTACTTTTTTTTTTTTTTATCTCCATGTACATTGTGTGCATTTCAATCATCAAGATTGCAGAATCTTTGTATATTGTACTACGTATAATTGATGGTTGGCAACGCTTTTTATTTATATAAGATAATTTCTGAATGTATTGATATTTTGGCTCCCTTTATTATTCAAGTAGGTATTCTATTGAACTAAGCATCTTCATAAGTACCCACCAAGCAACAGAATTTCATTGTGGGAGAACGACATTTCAACAAAAGCATCCGCGGCCATTAGAGTAGAAGATGATCGAGTTTTTTTCCGGGCTTAGTTTAATACTTAGCAGAATATCATTTTGCTGGTGTAGTAGTATCAAATTAGGGAGAATGCCTTCCTTTTTGCTTATTATCTTTGTTGTGTACTAATGGCATGTTTGGTAAGCATAGTGGCAAAAACACTACTCGATGTTGTATTTTGGTCTATTGTATCATTCAGTCATGTCTAATGCTGCATATCAAATACATTCCAAATGACTTCAGCAGGATGTTGTATTTAGTCTATTGAACTGTCTACTCCTGTCTAAGACATTGAACATATTCCAAATGATTTTAGTACGTGTATTCGGTCTATTGTACAATTCAATTATGTCTAATGCTGCATATTGAAGATATTCCTATTAATCGTGGATTAATTGATTGATTAAAGAGCTTTATGACATGGATATGACATAATAAATGTGAATGAAGCTCCAACCAACCTTTAAAAAATACATCCTCAGCCGTATGGGACAAACTAGAGAAGAAGGTAAATAATTGAGCACGGTGAATGCTGCATATTGAAGATATTCCTATTGATTCGTGGATTGACTGATTGATTAAAGAGCTTTATGACATGGATTCTTGATATGACATAATAAATGTGAATGAAGCTCCAACCAACCTTTAAAAAATACATCCTCAACAGTATGGGACAAACTAGAGAAGAAGGTAACAAATTGAGCGCGGTGATCTTAAAAATTTAAGCGAACCATCTTCTAGGCCAAGTTATGCTGACTGAAAAATGATATTTTTTAATTTTTCTCTACCATTAAAACGAAGTGTTAAGAATTATGTATCGAACCGATAACACTTGATTAGTAAATAAAGAAACGAGAATAATATGATAATATGAAAAACAATCTTGAACACAAGATTTACGTGGTGAAATTATACGACGGGTAGAAGAGGATAATTTATTAATAATCAATAATGGAAGATTATAAATTATTATGTAGAATTTAAGAATCTTTTCAATATAAGTTGTACACCATATATATAATACTAATTTGATTCCTAACATAATAATATAATATAATACAATGAAGAGTTTAATATAAAATGAAGTCTCAATCTAATGGGTAAACCAATAATGTAATATTTGGGATGAAATAAGAATAAAAAACTGTAAAAAAAAATGGAATTTAAAAATTGCTCGGATATCACAGCCGCTCGAGTGGTGTCTTCGTAGAGATCGAGCGATAGCACCTCCAGCGAGCGCCAGGTCAACGTTCTGAGTCCTCGAGCGCCACTTGGGTGTGAAGCGAGTGGCCGTCTCGTGTAAACCTTTCCTAATCCATCTTGGACTTCTTCAAGAGTTTTTCCAAATTGAATTGCAACTTAAATAACCAAATAGAATTTAATTATAATTCGAGACAAGACTTCAAACAAAATTTTCAAGTAGTTTTCCAAATAGAATTTGGATCACACTTTAATTCTGACAAACTCAACCTTGACACAAATTCTATTGCTGTAAGATTTTGGGCTCCAATATCCAATTTTCGGGTAGAAAACAACCAAACGAACATCACACTACCGAGGCTCGACCCAAA
>CAIGRB010007001.1:0-59127 GCA_903798255.1 Fraxinus quadrangulata | reverse complement strand
TAACCGATCTACACACACAATGTTTGAAAAGTTAACTTCCAATATAAATTAATGTCAATCCTCCTAAAACAATTATGTCCCATTCAAATATATACCCGAATAGCCATTACCATCTCCCATTTGTTAGGGGAGAAATTAGGCCACAAATGCCAAGAATAATCATAAAGAATAAATCCATGACTGATGCTTTGGAGTTCATTGACCTATTTGTTTAAAACAAGCATGGTTCAGTTAATGAGGAATATTTGAGCCCCATTTTTAACAAAAAATGGATTTTGCAATAGTGATGTTTTGGGAGAATTTGTAATTAAAAAGTAGAGAAATATTTTGAGTTTACGTGCAAATTATTTTACGAGAGAATGTATAATTGAAAATAAGTTTGGGGAAAATGGGCCTGAAATAGGGGCTTAAAATTTTAATCTTATTCATAGTCTTCTTGTACATCACAAGACCATATTACCAGGATAATTGTCAAAATTCAATATAAAAAATCCTAGCCATGGTTATGGCAAAAGCCTACACCTTTCTTTCTGTCCTTGGTGTTCTTATAAATTATAAGCACCCAGAGTCCAAACAACCAACTCAATTTTACCTTTATTATGCTGTAAGTGCATGATGTCACATGCATTTTTCATATTTTTGTTTCGAGAGACTAGGTCTTCTCTCCTATCCCCATCCTACCCTGAAATTTCACCGTCCCTCTCTTTGATCCTCTCTGGGCTACTTAGGAGGGCACTCTCTCCCAAGTCCCAACCAAGTGTATTCAGCCCTCATCATAGCTCAAATACTAAAGCTTGAAATTACGAAGACATGATTACATGAAGCAAGAACTATTCTTCTCCATAGCCCCAACCTCCTCTCACACTAAATTACGAAAATGTGATTACATGAAGCAAGGGCTATTCTTCTCCATAGCCCCAACCTCCTCCCACCGCTCAGTGTGATTTGTGTTCTGCCAACACCATCTTTATGAACATCAATCTCTAGATAAAATCCTCTTCCCAAGTCGAAGAATCTAATTGAGACACACTTGATCCCATTCATTTCACCATGGCTGCCTCAGTATCACCTCTTTGGCTGAGTTTTAGATGTTGACTAACCTGGCCAAAATCCAGCCACTCCCTCTGCCACCTAAAAAAAACCAATACTTCCCACACGAAAGTGTCAATATTTGCCCAAGAACATCAGTTCAAACTTCTGTTTCTTCTCAAAAATTGAACGCTAAACAGACAATTCTAACCTTTACCTCCATCAACCTCGTCAACAAGATCTCTCTTTCTTTTTCTCTTCCCTCACATACCCCTATCTGAGTAAGGCCTTGAACCGAGACATAACCAACATGAGGAAGATATGAGAATAAGAGTGCCCCAAGCTAATACTTTGCTCAATTATATCAGCATGTAAAATAATGTGTATCATCCTTGATATGATAAGATAACATTTCAACCAGCACTTTAGCATATCCTCTTACGTGACAGATTTATAACGCATGTTTCAAATATTATACCAATTGGCTTGCTTTGACACACTAAACTGGATTACTGATACATGATTATGATGTGCACCCCAATCCTTGTCCCAAGCAGTACTCTAACGGAATGCTTGGTGCATAATACTAGACAGAACTAAGTAGCATATGGACAACATATTAGACTTTTTTTCCCTTCAATTTTTACGTTATATTCCTACCCAATTCCTCCTTACCAAACATTACATAAAGCCACAAATCACCATGTACAGTATCTACAAAGGATACCAAAAAAGAAATTTTTCTAGGATAGACCAGGTATAATAGAGTTATTCCGATCAAAATGGCCTGTAAACTAATGAAGAACAAATTTAAGTAAAATGATGGAAAATAACATATGGAACTATAATATTTTGTACTGAGCAGATTTTAAAATATTTATGGTCTTGGTTCGAAAATTTGATTTTACCAACATGCATGATCCATGCATGATCTGTAAGTTTTCTAGGATTATTTCTTCTTTTCCCTAATAACCTACTTGCTATGAAGAGGAAGCTGTGTAAGTTTTCAGATTCTAAAATATTCATCCTTCTAAACCAGGTACATTATATGAAAAAATGAATTAGATGAATATGGGTAACTTTCAGAAATATATATGCAATGACAGTAATTAAAGAATACCATCCATTGCTTGACTGATTGAGTCAAAGTCCATAAAAGTACGAGTTGCTCTGTTCTGAGATGTTTGCATAAGAATAATAGTGTGCCTGTTAGACTGCATATAACATGAATCCACCATAAGTAACAAGTAGAAGAACCAATCAAAAGGATAAATCATGCCGAAACAAAAGTTCAATCACAATTTTCCATTGAAGAGTCATGGAAGAAAGTGTCAAGGCTAGTACACTGTAGCACTGCTAAGGAATCGTGACCGACCGTGTAGGTTTCCATTCAGATTGGGAAAGAATGAACCCCGAATGGAAAGGAAATGGTCTTTAGCATGCATCATTCGGTAATAGGAGAAGATATGACTCGGAAATAGAGAAATTTTTATTCGTATGATACATTTGAATTGCCTGACTAAAATATGAAGTGGTTTTATTGCTGTAAACCCACCAAACTACCAAGAGCAAAGAGAATAAGAATGAATCAGTTTCAAGTGGGTGGATCATGGAGGACTGTTGGATAAGGACAAGAGTTGGTATAAACAATTGGCAGCAGGGGAGGAGCAAAGATTTGGAATTGACAACTAAAGCAGTTTTAGTGCTTGTTTGTCTCCCATTTTGAGAGAAGAAATAGGGTTTTGAATAGTGTTTTTTAGAGAATGTATGGTTGAAAAGTAAAGTAATTTTATTGGTTTGTGTGTATAATATTTTATTGAGTGAATATGTGGTGGAGATTGTTTATTGTAGCAAACAATGTTTGATAAAATGGATGACAAACAGGGGCTTATTGTTGCTTCTCTGCAGAATGAGAGAGAGAATGAGTACGTGTTTACCAGTGGTAGAGAAAATAATAATGCTGGGTGGTTGTAACTGAAGCAACTAAGGAAGTAAAACATGATAAAGTCAGTCGATAACAGCAAAATTGATAAGTGAAGGTCAGTAGAAGCGTAATGGAGAAAAAGGCATTCCAATCACTTCTTGGAGGAAAAAACATTTCCAATAGCAACTTAATAGATAATTATCAATTTATCACTCTCTTGTAGGTTTACCATTAGTTAAACCTAAAAAAGCCACTTTATGTAGAGAATTCTATTCCATTTAGCTTCCATCCATGTAGAAAAGAAGGCCTGACAAATTCCACAACAGGACAAGAACAACAATTTTCAAGCGAAACAGTGAGGAAAATCGGAAATAAGAAATAAAATATTGTAGGGACTCCAGAACTTTTTAAATATGATTTCTAATATTTAATGACTTAAAATAAATGTAATTGCTTTGTTCTCCCTACTACATTACCAAAATACATCTACACTTGAATATAACTCGTATTGAGCAGGCAAAACACGAAAACATAGTTCCTCAGATGGTTGATTTGTACATGAAAGTCTATCATACTCTCAATTTTAATAACTACATATACGCAGTTAATACAGGTGCATATACGTATCTATTTTAATATAGGATTTTGCTATCTGATAATAAAGTGAAACCAGAATTCAATATAACAGCAAAAAAAAAGAAAAAGAAAAAAAAGAAAAGGAATTTTATATCCACAAAATGTAAATAACCAAATTCAGCAAAAATTAAATTTCAAACATTTTATTACGGATAGAATCAGTTTTTATTAATTAAAACAGGTAAATAACTATCTATAATTAAGAAATACTGCTAAAATATACATGGTAAGTAAGAATTATAGATTTAACTTTCACTATTCATCCTCATACCAAAAACAAACAAATACGTCAGAATTGCTAACGAAAACACAGCACAACCACATTACGGAGCTTAAAGGGGAAAAAAAAAAGGGTTTCAGGAACTGGAAAGTACTCTACAAATTCTCACAATAATCAAATCAAAAAACCCTGAAGGACAGAAAAAATTAAAATTAAAATTAAAAAGCTTGGCTGGTAAATATAGAAATAAAATATACATACATAGAGAGAGAGAGAGAGAGAGAGAGAGAGAGAGAGAGAGAGAGAGAGAGCATCACCATTATAAGGGAAGAACGATTGTCGAAAGATCAGAGCAAAAGCGATTTTTTTCCGCCGTGTACGTGTGAGATAGCAAAGGTGGGGGTATTAAAAGTAAAATCATTTCCACGAAAATGAAACAGCAAATTTTTGGGGGCCCGGCTATCTTTATTTTCACATTGGTTTGCCCTAATAGCTTGTTTGGGAAGTGAATTTCATATGACCCACAATTATTGTTGCTTAGCCTCTAGCCTTATTTTTGGGGGGTTTTATAATAGTAATTTTTTTTTTAAAGAATGAATGATTGAAAAATAGAAAAAAATTGAATTTATGTGTAAAATTATTTTATTGAGAGAATATATGATTAAAAATAAATTTAAAATAAAAAAAGAAAATTTTAGAGAATGTGACTCATTCAAGGCCAGGGATTTACTATCCACACATATCGTAGAATTCAAAGTTTATAACTACTTAAATTTTAATTTAAGCTCTCCGTTTGGCTCCCATTATTTGAAATTTTAATCATTGGAAGTGTTTTTAAAAAATGTGTTGTTAAAAAAAAGTTATGAAATTACGTATAATATTATTTTATTGAATAATGTGTTGTTGATAAGAAGAGAAAAAAATGAATTCTAATTTTAATGAAGGTACAAATTTAAGTTTCATGCTCGATAAAAAATTTTAAAAAATAAAAAAAGACTAGATACCATCGTATTGTATTAAAGATCAAATCAGCATAGTCATACACTACAAAACAAACATTCACTCGATGCATATGTATGAAGAAGACTTTTTAAGTATAAAATTTAGGATTTTGTTATTTGTACATCGGAGCACTCCACACAAAAGAGGTCACATCTAATAAAAAATTCGTGGACATTCCTATTGTGAGGGGACTGTACACCAATGTACATATAGCAAAACCCTAAAATTTATAAATAAACTATTTTACAGTGTATGTATTGTCATCAAATGTGATGTGATAGTATGAGACTTAGTCCATATTTGACGATCGTTATTTAAAAACTTTTTTTTCAATATATTCATTTTTAACCACACATTCAAACAAAAAAAATATTCTGCACGTAAAGTCAAAACTTTTTCCTACTTTTTAACCATACATTCTCCTAAAAATCATTATTTAAAACTTTATTTTTCCAAAATAATGGTTGTCAAACAAGGGTTTAACATAATTGAGTCTCTGTTTGACAACCATATATTTCTTACTTTTTAAATACATACTTACTTTCAATTATGTATTAACATAATATTTTATATTTTAGCACGTAAATCCAAATTTTTTTCTATTTTTTGAGTTAAATGTTTCATTGACCACTAAACTTTATAATATATTATGGCTTACTCACTAAACTTCATCTCATTGGCCACTGAACTTTGTTCGTCCAACTTCATCACTCACCCGATGAAAATCGTTAATAAACATGCCTACATGGACGACGGAAAAATGAGTTGGCCGGTCAGTTAACTCTTTTCCAAGTAGTAAGTTAGTGCCAAATCAGTTTCCACGTCGGCAAAATTAAATTGAACCTTACCAAACACGACTTTACCCATTTCCTAAGAATGACTTAAGAAAAATAAAATTAAATTGTTGCAAATCATGAACTCGGTTTCTCCTCTCAAATCCATTCACAAAGAACCCTAATTTCACCTCAACCGATCATCTTCCCCAAATTAATTGATCCCCAAACATTCACCTCAAGAACCCTAACCCCCAAAATCGATCCAATCGCCGAGAAGAGTGCAAACAATCTACCAAAATTCAAACTACAGAATACAGTAAATTCTTACAATATCTGTTTAGTTAACAAGACGAAACATTTCCCACGTAAAATTTCAAAATCAGCTAACTTTTCTTATTCCAACACAATTAAAAACTCTCATTTTTCATCTGTTTCAACCTTAAAATCTCAGAAATTGATCAAACACTGACAATAATTTTTTTGCAGATTGTTTGTACTCTTCTCGTCGATTAAAATGATTTTGGGGGTTAGGGTTCTTGAGGTGAATGTTTGGGGATCAATTGATTTGGGGAAGATGATTTCTTGATGTGAAATTAGGGCTCTTTGTGAATGGATTTGGGAGGAGAAACTGAGTTCACGATTTGCAGCATTTTAATTTTGTTTTTGTCAAGTCATTTTTATGAAATTGGTAAAGTTGTGTTTGGTAAGGTTCAATTTAATTTTGCTGACATGGAAGCTGATTTGGTACTCACTTACTACTTGAAAAAAAAGTTAACTGCAGCTCATTTTTTTGTCGTCCACATAGGCATGTCTATTAACGATTTTCATTGGGTGAGTGATGGAGATAGACAAACAAAGTTCAATGGCCACTTGGACAATTGATGAAGTTCGATAGATAAGTCGTGATATGGTATAAGGTTTCGTGGCTAATGAAACATTTGACTCCTACTTTTTTTTCCCTTTGTTGGGCTCCATTTTAATGAGCTTTTGTGAAAAAAATATATATTTTGGAATGGTAATTTTTTGAAAAATGTATGATTTAAAATTAAGAAAAAAATTGGTTTACGTGTAACGTATGATTTTAAAATGTGATTGAGAATGAAAAAATGAGAAAAATGAATTAAATTAAAATGAAGCCCAAACAAGGGCTTAACCACCACACATTCTCTTAAAAATAATATTCAAAACACTTTTTATTTTAATTAAAGTATGGTTATCAACTAGGGGCTCAATCAGGCTATCATCTATTTTTTCAAACCCGTTCGTTGCTTGGGTGGTGGAATTTCTGTGGAGCCGAAATTTGTCAAAGTAAAATTAAATCTTCCAATTGGGAAAACTGCAAAATTTAAATGAAACCAGCATCGACGGATAAGCTGACCCTGTTGTAAAGGGTCACTATGGGGCTCTCAGCATCTCATTGGGTTCACCATTTCGACAGTGAAGTCGAGTTGTAGCACCTGATGGCGCCATCTGACTGCACTGTGGATCGATCTTATGAGCTTATTCCCAGACCTTTTGTTGCTCGTTTACAAGGAGGGAAGGGAAGGGAACGGAATGGAGCAGTAAACACAGTTGCTAAGTTTACCACAATTTCAGAATGTTTCCGATAGCTCAATCTATTGTAAACGTTTTGGCAGCTGATGCTAATGAAGAAAACGATATATTTTGCTTAAAATAATAGAAAGTCGTTTCGAATGTCTAAAAAAAAGATAAAAAATTACGAGAGTGATTTGAATCACACACACAAACAGACATTCTTAAGACACCATCAACCTGAGAACTACTGGATTTACTCCCTTACAACAGTGATCTCACAACTTTCAGTTGTCTTACAAGGAAAGAACCCCCTGAATTATATATGTAAAAGTACGAAGACGACTTCATATAAATATAAATTTTATTAGATCATTAGTAGTAAAAAACAAGTCACAATAACATAGTTAGCGTTGATGGTGGGTATGGCACCTACCAGGCATTCATCAACGGCGCACTTCACCTTTCAAGTCCAATGGACCGATACCAAACTGACACGACCAACTCTTGAGTAACTCTAATAGTTCTGGAACATGATGTATGCCGATTATAGATGTCAACTAGGTGGCTCACCAATCATCAAATGACATGTTTATCGATACACATCATATATGCCAAATGTAAGTTGACGTAAATTAGAACCAAAATTACTCCTTAAAAGTTCGCTATGATTGAAGAATAAGTGTAATGTCAAGCTCTTCAGAAGTACATTGCTCAGCCTCCAAAATTTTCAGTTCGGATTTATGATTCAAATTTGTGGATGATTGCTCATGCACAATCGCAGCCACTACATCAAAATACCTTTTTTCTTTTTTATACTGTGGCTCAGCCTCTTTGTTGCTCCCAACTGATGAATGATCAATTAAAAGGTCTTGAAAAACAGTGCCTTGAGGTTGAATATATGTTGATTTTGTTGGGTAGTGTTAAACCTAATTACAGTCTAAATTTATCCGTCGTGTGTCAATCTGAGTGCCTTGCTTCTTTTCTGATTCTGTTATTCTTCATTTTTGCTCTTGTATGAAGGTGTTAGGATTTATGTTGTATTAACAATTTTTTAGACAAAATGATTATTATAAAAGATATGATTGTTATAAATGATGTGTAAAAGTTAAGGAGCATTTTGTAGAGTTATATACATGACCTAGAAGTCTTTGTGCTCGAGTATGGAACAAGAAGAAATAGTCGCAGAATTTATGCTAGACTGTTGCCTAGCTGATGCTCGAGCGGAAAAGGCAGAATCATTGTTGCACGCCTATTGCTCGAGCGACACACCTTTCACTCGCTTAGCGCTCGAGCGACAATATTTTTCGAGAAACCCTAGTTCGCGATTTTCAAGAGTTCCATCTATCTCATACTATCTAAATACCTAATGCCCATTACGTTTTTTGTGGTGGTTAATCATTGTTTTACATTCTCATAATATCAATCCAAGATCTAAGAATACATCAAGACATTATTAACCCTTTGATTTTTGAAATCAACCAACTACAAGTTCAAAAAAACATCAAAGTCAAATAATTCAAAGCACCCACTTCCTATATAATCAAGAAGATACTTTTTCAATAGCTTTCAGAGATTGCTGAAATTTGAGAGATGTTGGACTAGAAGTACAAGAAGAGTACATGAACAAGGTATGTTTGATAATCCATAGAAGATAGACAATTCCAGAAGATCGAGAGTAGGTGTGAGTAAAGCACATTCCAGCGAATTTTGGAGATTGCGGGTATTAGATCATCGAATCTAGTGAGTTTCTGAATCATACTGTAAATTCTTATTGTCTATAGTAAAAACTACTAGTTTGGTCCCAGAGTTCTTTACTCAGATAAGGGTTTTCTCCGTCATCAATTCTTTGTATTGTTTACATTATTGATTTCATATAAGCCGACAATTCAACATAAGGGACTTAATTCACGTGAACTGAATCTAGAGTAATTAATTAGTGTGACTTGTTACAATATTAATCAACAATAATTTTTAATTCCGAATTATTCACCTATTCACCCTCTCTAGGTGATTTTAGGGTCAAACTAGTAACTTCCCGTAGGGGTCATGGCTTTAATCTGTAACAGATTCACCACTCTCTCGGATCTTTATAACCAGGTAACTCACCAATCATTACCACAAGGCCAATAATCAAAACATAAAATCTTCGGGATGAATCTCGTCTCACAATAAAACCCGAACGTCTTTACAAATCTGAACAAAACTAGGCTTCTAACCTCGTCAAACGCCATCCTAGCAAAGATACTATCCCCCATTTTGTCAAACAAGCCGTAGTCTTCCTCAACTTCAACTTATTGTCTTTAAATGGGGCATTTTATAAAATAATAACTTTTTATCTCATCAAGGCTTAAATGGCCCCTTGCATAAAATGAAGTCCTCAAGTTTTTCTCACATTTCATTCTTCTTCGTCAAAGTTTTAGCCCCTGATTGTCTACCATTTTTTCAAAACATTGTTTGTTACAATAAGATTTCCCACCACACATTCACCCAATAAAATATTCTACACATAAACCAATAAAGTTACTTTAAATTTCAACCACACATTCTTCAAAAAATACTATTCATCACTCCATTTTCAACACAATAATGGGTGACAAACAAGGTCTTAATCTGTAGTGTTCATCAAATTGTTACACTTGTTCCACTATAGAGGTATTGTCCCCCATCTGTCTCCACTAACAGAAGGCCCACTACCTTTCACTCCAGTTCCCATGATCTCTTACTTCTGAACATTTACTTCTCCCTTGAATGTTTTTCAAAATCCTCTTGCCAATAACTTAATCTCAACCACCAAGCGAATTGAGGTATAAGTGCATGTTTGAGTCCCATTTTTTATTCTTTTTTGAAAGAATGCATTATGAAATAGTATTTTTATGGAGGATGTATGATTAAAAAATAAGAAAAAATTTTAGATTTGCGTGTAATATTATTTTATTAAAAAACATGTGATTGAAATAACAGAGAGAAAAATGTATTTTGGAAATAATGGAAATCAAACAATCAGTTTCTTATTTTTTTCTCCTTCCACAAGGACATTACCAATGAAGTACAAAGCAAATTAGTCAGTTTAAATTTACAAAGAAATATACAAATCACCATCATTTATTTCCTTTCTCACTTTGCAGTGAACAAAATGAAAAGTTACCAACCCAAGGATCGACAAAAATCATAGAACAATCTTGACAATGATTCCTCCACTTTAGTAGGATAAATTAACAAATGTAGAATTCATATTTAATTGCAATTCTGCCTATTATGATGGGTTATAGAGTAACACCATCGTCCAGCTTTGGAACTAGGGCACATATATATTTTTCCTTTTCTTCCATAAACATACAACTTGCCAAGAGATAGAAAATAATAATAAAACTCAGGAAGCAACCAAAAGACCTATGTTAAAAGTAAAAATGTTCTCTCACTCCATGTATGCCGCCTACTGCCTTCATTTATTCTTTTCTCCTAACAATCGACTTCCTCCAACATAACCTTTCTTTTTCTCTCTCTTTCTCAACTAAAGATCTTCTTTCCCTGTCATCAAGCCAACTGTCTTTATTTCAACTTTCAAGCCACCTCTGGTCCTCGACCTTCATCACACTGTCAAAAATGGTGGCTTGCACAGGAAAGTATCTTGAGCCACCATCAAATTAGCAAAGATAATTGTATTACGAACTATAGATGAGGAAAGGCACTCACACGCTCGATGCACACTTAGGTGGTTGCATGGAGTGGGGAACTAAATGGAATTTAAGATTAAATAATAATATTATATGGAGCTCTTGAAACATCCAACCTTCTTGGTCACCCATCAAATCCAGTTCGAATATTATTATGAAAACAATCCAGCTAAAAGACTCAAAGTGAGTATATTTAAACCCTTAAAACACTTGAACATAAGATATACAGTAGTCTACAAATTCTAAAAAAAGCAATCTGGCCTTCTTAGTATCCTCGCAAAGAATCCAACCTCACATGTAGCCAATTCACTCGTCCTAGACCTGCTTCCTTGTGGATCCTTCTCTTTTCTTCTTCTTGGAGTCGTCTTCAAGTTTTAAAGAGCATTCCTGCCCTTTTCATTCTAGATCTAACTTCAATTTTGAGCTATTCCTCCTAGTTCATTCTTTCTACTACCCATATCAAAATAGAGGTAGTGCAACAATACTAAGATATTAGAACGATCAATTATATGATGTGATGCTTACGACCTGGGTAAAAATCACTTTTTTTTGTGTAAAATCTGTAATAACAGAGATGAACTAAAACAGCTAAAACAATCCAAATCATAATGGGGATTAAAAACATAATCATTAAGCAGATGCATTAGTGAAAACATACATAAGAACACGATGAGCAGATGACAAGATCCCAGCAATTAGGATACTTATTTTTGCAGTATTTATTTCATCAATCACATCATATTACACATGCCCACAACACAAAAACACTTAAAAAGTCCAAGAACACAAACCTTCAATTTCAGATAATTTATTTTAATTACTAACAGTACCAACGATGGGATACTTAGCCTCGAATTTCTTCTCCCAGTCGTTAAGGACACCCATTTCCTTGTCTGTGAGGCCATCGAGCGAGGCAATCACGTCTTCGTCGTTTTTGCTCATTTTGGCCAGGGCCCGGCTAGCATCCTTGCCCGCAAACATGCAGTAGGGCCCTCCGGGGCCGTAGAATGACTTGCCGGAAGTCATGTCGAATATACGACCCTTCACTGCTATATAAATGGGCTTCGATGGGTCGCTGCCATCGTACTGTTTCAGCTGTTGTAATGTGAGCTCCATTAAAGGATTTGATGAATTTCCTTTGTCTGATAATTAGAGTTGAGAATTGGGATTATAGCCTCTGTGAGTGATTGATTCTCGGTGAGTGCGGTGTGAGGCGATAAGGATGCAGAAATGTGGTCACAAGAGCATGTTTGGCTTAGCTTAGAAGAATAAAAGTTTAAAAATACTTTTCAGAAAGCAACTTTTTGAAAAGCTCAACTGGCACGGAGAAGTATTTTTTTAACTTGAGAAAAAGACTTGGATTCCTACTAGTGCGCTATATTCACACCACAATTTCTTAGGTTGTATACTTTAATTGCATAAAAAGTCTTAACTCTTAACCTTTACTTATTATCGCGCTTATATTTTTTATTTTATTAATTAACATATTTTTTATTTCGTCAATGTTGTTGCCGTCAGAAAATTCTATTACGAGGCATTAAATGACTTAGTTGCCCCTCACATCTTTAAATAAGAAAAATCTTATTTTAAAACATGCTAACGGATTATTTTTTTTTCAAAAATTGTCATCAAGGCAATGTACGCTACTTAATGGAAGATTGGAAATAAAAATGTGATGAAAAAAGTAAGAAATATAAGTGTGAAAATAAATAAAACATAGAAATATCTATTGAAATTAAAATGCAGTGCATTTATTAAAGACGATGATATGCATTCTGCTAATCAAGTTTAAATCCATAAGAAATAATAGAAAGAAAGTTAAAATAATATTATGATATGTCTAAACGGACTATATTTTAAGATAGTATCAATATGTTGCATCAGGTGTAGGTGTTATATCTCAATTATCACTTTTCAAATATTTTTTGATTGTCATTGAATTTTAAAAAGTTTGAGTTGTCGCTAAACTTTCTCATATGCTTTTCACTTGCCAAAAGTTCTCCAAGTTATCACTAAACTTATCAGAATGTAATCTCATTTGTTACTTTATTACTTGTCATTTTAAAAGTAATAGTAAGAGTGTATTTGATTGACTTTATTTTTTATGAAAAATGTCATCTTTTCATCCAAATTCCTATTTTTGTGGTGTTTGATTGACAATTTTTTTAACTTTTGGTCATATGATCACATTTTTCCTTAAAAACAAAGAAAACATTTTCTTTAGGGAGTGGTGATTTTTATTTTCTAGATAATTCACTATGTCATTTATCATCTTTCATCTACCCATCAATAAAAAAATAGACAAATATAATTTTTTTAGGTTGAAAACTAAATCAATCGAATACATTTAATGAATAATTTCCACACAAATAAGTTTTAGGCAATTACATGCTCGCATTTAAACACAATTGCAAGTTTGCATTCGGGCAATACGACTATGAGAGAGGTACAACCACAAGGATAGTAAAGATAGAATCAATCTAAGCATATTGATAATCACGTCGATATTATAAACAATAAGAACATAAATTGATAGTTGTCTCGACCTCTAGCCTTGACCATAGAATTAAGTGAGTTTTACTCTGTTATAACATCTCCGGTAAAGTGAATGAGACAACACTCTCTAATATCAAGAAAGTAAAATTTATAACGCCAAAGGCCCTCCACACTACCTTCGACTCAGCACTCCATGGCAGTAATGCAATAATAATAATAATAATAAGGGAAGGCGAAACTCAAACTAAGCAATCCAAAAAACTGTCCAATCCTATCAAGTAATGTGTGTCACACGACCTAAAAGTCTCACATGCATACTTTTCTATCACACAATCACTACAAATCAAAAATAAAGAAATGCAGCTTTGGGAATGAATTCTACAGACCTCCTGCATTTTTATCACGGTGTCTTAGTTCCCAAATTATGATGTGAAATACTGTCGAAAAGAATAAATAGAAGAATGAAAAGAACCTTATTGGATTCCAGAGCAATAAATTCAATCAAAACTTGGAAGTGAAAATTGAGTTGTAGATATTTTGTTCAAGTCGTACAATACTGGGGTAAACCGTTTTTCTGCCTTACTAATTCATGAAGATCATGGACAATCTTAAATACGGCGTCTGGCCTTGCCAGCCTCAATGCATTTTTTGACATGGCTATGAGTTCGTCTTGCTTTGGACCAAACCACTGAGAGACTATGTTGGCTATCTCTTTTGGGGACTTGGAGAATTTCCCGCATCCATTTTCGACAACATATGGCACATTCCCAGCTTCCTGCAATGAACAAGAATTTACCAAACTATACTACATTAAAAAGGGCACACCGATCTATGACAAACATAGAAAACACTAAGTGATTGTTTGGGACTAGACAATACAATGGGGAAACTGGATTTAAAAAATAAGAAAACTGATATAAAACGCATAAACACAATTACTACAACGCTAAGGATTTTTTGGGCAAAATAGAGATATAGCAGAGAATACTGTGGCTACCTGGCCGGCAATGTAACCATTTAGAATTATGGGAAGTCCTCGAATCATAGCTTCCGCAATAGTTCCTGGTCCAGCCTGCAAAAATACCGTTTGTGAAATGAGAGATAATGTGTTCTCTTTTTATTCTTCCTTTTATTAAACTTGATTGGGAAAAAGATTGGAACCAGAAATTTGCATTACTAAGAGCCACGTACCTTGGTAATGATGCAATTGCAAGCACCCATGCACTCTTCCATTTTAGTGACGAACCCCTTGACCTAAAAATGCAAAGAACTTCTGTAAGTCGTATAAATACATACGAAGGTTCTGTTTGGATCGTGGACGTTAGTAAGGAAAATTATTTTCCACACCTTTACTTTTCTACAACGATGACAACGAACTAAGCCTTATTTCCAGTAAATTTGGGATCCGATATATCTATATCCCAATTTACTTCATGTTCCATCATTTTGTTCTATGAACTCGAACCTCTTGAATAGTTCACTTCCATTTCTTAATAGCCTCGTCAATCCCTACCAACATATATTATGTGGTTAAGCTCTCACAAGAAATTACTCACAATCCTTGCACAACGAACTATCGGACTTCCGAGTAAGGATGAAATCTATCTGACTAAACTTCTGCTCATTCTAAAAGTTATAAGTGAGTCTTTTTGAGCAAATTTACACTAGTACCAAATCATAAGCCAACACAAATTCAGTAGTAGTACTACTTGACACATAAACCAAAAAAATTCAAGCACTCGTTGATAACTTGAGTTAGCTTTCGCCATGTGACAACTCAAATCTTCCTAATAAAGATCATATCATAAATAGGAATTGCCTGAATCAACCCAACCATGTCCTCCCAGAATTATTGCATTGTTGCCTTACATAATCCTATTTATGAATAGGCACAAATAACACTAATCAACTCTTCTCATAAAAGAAGTCTAATTAATATTATCATATCCCATTTAACTTCTACAACCTCATTTTTTAATAGGTTCAAAGATTCTTCCTGGCCCATTCCTATTCTTTTCCCTAGCTCTGTATCAAAGGTTTATATTGTGCTTCTCTAATTCTTTCGTGTTGTCTCCCACCCATTTGACCTATTGTATTATATTGACTTTCCTAATTTATCACATCTACTAGTTCTAAGAATTTTTCCGCAAGTGTCTTTTTATCCAAGTTCAGATCTTAATTCTAATCCTGGACTAAGTTGTATACCAGCCTTCTCCCCACAGAATAAAAATCAAATCCGAAATGTCTCAAATACACTTGAATATCATTTAAAACAGAAAGAAAAAGATGCGGGTAGTTGCACGTCGCCCTTGATTGTGTACATATAAGCATGCATGCAACTACCACATGTTTTCTCATTTGAAAAAAATACTAGTGTTTCTTTGGGTTTGCCACACTGGAATCCAAAGTTAAAACAGAGCCACTATTCGCAAGTCTACATGTCCAGGAGAGAGAGCGAGACCATTGCTAGCAGAATGTAATCCGTGATCTCAGGCATATATTTAATTTTGAAGGAATAAAAGACAAAATGCAAAAAAATTAGTGAAAGAAAGATAAATCTTCTAAGAAGACGAGTTATTACAATGCCAATTGTAGGAAATTCTTAGGAGTTGTTACCTGGACAGGAACCTTCCAATTTATTGACTGTAATCTGTTGGCAAGCTTTTTATTGCGGCCACAAATCACGAGAACCTGACCTATTGGTTCACCATGAGTCTCGTCATATAATGCATCAGCAAGTGCTCGGGCAGTAGCCTCGATGGGACCCATTCCTTCCCCACCTCCCATTAGCAATACAGCAGGGAGGTACTTGTCCATTCCTAGCTCCTCCCTAAGTTCATCCTATAAATTCAATACAAAACAGTCTGATATTAGTGTTCTATGTTTTCGAACATGGCGTAAATGGCTTGCAATCCAGTCATATTCCACAGACACAAAAATGCTAGAAAACTCTTGTTTGTCCTTCCAAAATAATAATCCGCGCCCACAGAAGTGAATGAGAAGCTTGCACCACTAAACTTTACAACCAAAAAAATATAAAGTTCTGAAGCCAAGTTATCACCAACTGCAGCCTAGAGTTCATAGAGACAGAGAGAGAGGGAGAAGAAAGAGCAAAAAAAGATCAAAAGGGAGAACGAAGGAGGTACAGAACACGTTTCATAATAGACAAGGGAAAAAACAATATTCAAGCAGTTTTTGAGTGATACAGGAAAATTGTATTTGCTTGGCTTCACTAGAAACAAGATCGGGGAAGAAGGGAGCACCAAATCCATGCCCAAGTTCATTTGAAAACCGATGAACAATTGATAGCACTGACAAAAAGTTTACAGGCAAATTAACCTTAAACTTTAGAACTGCAACTCAAAGCATTTTTTGTTTTATTTCCTCTTTCCTCCAATTTCACACGTGGTTTTTCCTTTCTTTTTTCTTTTTTTTTTTTTCTGTTTTTGTTTTTGTTTCTGTTTTTGTTTTTGTTTTTGTTTTTGTTTTTTTTTTTTATGGAGGAGCTGGACTGTGTGGAAGCATGATCAATGGTGGAAGAGAAAAAGTCCAGAACTGTCATTTGTTTCTTTCCACTCGACAAGCCTTCCCTACTATTATATTTAGAATGGACTACACCTGTTCTGCTTCCCTACTTCACTGGTTCATTGAAGTTAGAACCTTCTAGAATCAGAAAGTAATCAATTATCTCAATTAATATATTCACTGATTATAACTTCCAACATCTCCACTACGAAAAAGTCAAAGACCTAGAATACAACACTATATTCATAGGGCTATATCTTTTATTAGAGCAAAAAGTCTCAATGATGATATTTACTGATGTTCTTTCAAATGCCTAATAATTTTCAACAGGACTGAGTTGTAAACCGTCAAGTTTGTACCCGGAAACGCCAATGATGATTTGAATGACTTTTTTAATCCACTAATTCTGGCATCCCCCTCCATTAGACTACCAAATTAAAGAACGTCAGTTGCAGTGATTCCTGATGGAAGTGGTTATGGCTGATCTACCCGAGTATAACAATAGCGTGTGAAAAATAACATCTAAAGCCATGCACATCCAGAAGTAATGCCAATTATTTTTAACTTAATATTAAACCTATCTTTGGTGTTGTAACTTACATGATTCAGATATAGTTCACATGCAATATAACTCACTAGCTTATAATGAACCAAGTTTGCTGTTTTCATCCATTAAATCTCAGAATGACTCAAAAGAGTACCAGTTTTTTGGTGAAGTATTAGAATACAACAGGATGTTTTTGACCTCTGTACTCGATTAGCTGCAAAGATAAACAGCTAAAAACTGGAAAAGACACTAATTGTATGCCTTGCAGAAAGGGGAAAAATGGGAAAAGAACACAACCTTAGGGCGAACAGGCTTCACAAATGAAGGCCGCACAGGAAGGCCATAAACCTTGATTTGAGAAGGCTTAAGACCAGCTCTCGATGCTCGTTTAGCCACCTCCTCGGATGGGCAATAGCATCTAGTTACAAGCTTGTGAAACCTACTCATATGATGACATAATAAATCAAACCAACATTAAGAATACCATAAGAGGAAAAAATGGGTACTGAGCATACCATGTAGGATGGCAAGTGCACAAATCCGTTACAACAGTGGTGAAAACAATCTTCTTTAAGAGGCCCTTCGCCCTCAAGATACGGAGTGGAACATGTTGCATTAAAGGATGCACACTGATAATAATGTCTGGCTGGTATTTCATCAATCCTTTAGCAACCTCTCTATGGATTTGAAGAGTGTAAAAGAAGGTGAGAACTTGTATTAATAAGATAGATTTAGCAGACAAAAATCACAAATATGTATACGTTAAACTTGATTACCAAGGGTTAGGGAAGAGCACCATCAGGGATTTTGCATATGTTCATGTAATGGTGTCAAATCCATGAGTGACGATTTTTAGTTCAGGACAAAACACATGAGATCATTTCTGAAGACTAAAATATGAGGATACAAATAAATTTTAATATGTTGACATTGGCCCTAGCTCAACACCGGAGTGAACAACAATGTCACAATTCAAGCTCTTGCAGCATACAGTCGACATACCAAAATTTGGGTATAAAGTTGGGTTTATGATTCAGTTTCAATAAATGCAGTTGAACAAAAAGTGTAGAATCAAGCATAAACTGAAACTGTTTCAACCTTTCTTCCATTAAATGGAAAACGGACAATAAAACACGAAATAGTGAATATGGATCAATTTAAAAAGGATGCAGACCTTGACTGCTAAATTATGTAAATTTACCAATTAGGACCACAGAAATTTTACCATTTGCTGGTCATTTATAAGCTTAAGAGACAAAATACCAGAGGCTTTTCAATAGTAGAAAATCGTATGCTTGCAGACTTCACAAGTAAATAATTCCCAAGTGTAACCATCGAGGAAAAACTAGTCACTTACATCCACATGTTAGTCACAGGAATTTATATAGAAATAGAAATAACCTCACCGAGCTATAAAAGTCGACGTTGCAGCAAAATTGGATTGATGAATTACACGCGGAGCAGAAGCATAATATGTCATTCTCCATAGCGAACCGTGTTTTACAAGAAAGTTATAACTCTTTGGCAGTTGATTAAAAGGCCACGGAGTATGATCTGTCCACAGATCAGTAATAAACACCTGCAACAGAACATAACACAATCAAGAAGCAATAGCCAGGAAGCTAAACTATGAGACTGAATTCAGTTTTTTAATCAAAGGCTTTTCACATACAAATTTCAAATGGAAATAGCTGCTATAATATCAAGTTGAACATTTCGTCTAAAATCTTAGCAGACGAATTTATTTATTTATTTAACCGTTGTATTCAACACTATACCTTCAAACTTGTATTTCAAATTTCATATTTATTGCTTGTACTGTTCCACAGTAAGTATAACCACAAAACTCTTATCGAACTAACACAGAATAATGAACAATAAAAGTTATTCGAATCCATCAAAGACTGACCTGATAATTATCTCCAAACTCTTCATTAAAAGCAACCTTAATGGCTTCAGCAGACGCTCTGTGACCCCCACCAGTGTCGCTCATCAAAATCAAAACTTTCTTCGGAATTCCAGATTCAACACCATTTAAAGGCACTCCCTCTGATTCCTCCAAAACACCATTCCCATCATCTCTTAAATCATTATTCTCACCAGAATTAACCCGAACTGAGGCGAAACTAAGTGGGATTCTCTCACAGTGGAATTTAATTGCTTTATTGAATTGATTCAAAGCTTTTCTAATGCTAAAGGAAGCACCTTTGGTACTCGAACTCAATGAAGCCACAGCCTTTGGCCTCTTCTTGGCATCATAATACAAGGAGTTAGATAAGAATACCGAGTGCCCATCACGATTAAGCTTAGAATAATGGATTAGATAAGAGCCCAATTTGGAAACAAAGCCAAAGGGATTTGTGGGTTCTTGAGTCACAGTTGAAGGCTGCATCATTGGGGGTGTTTGTGTGTGGGTTTAAGAAGTGGGTTTTTTTTGTATAGCAATAAAAATTGATTCTTGGAGGGAAACCAAGACATATGGGCACCAAAACACACCCAGAGGGAGGGGAAGAAGGGGAGGAGGGAGGGAATTTGGAGGGGGGTTAGGAGCCACAGAGAGAGGATCTAGTGGGGAGACGTAAATAGTAATATTATAAACCTTGATATTCCAGGGATTTATAACATTGTTATTGGTAATATGAACTCTAATTATCCTCATAAAAAAAAGGAAAAAAAAAACTCTAATGACAGAAAGGATCCCAATTCCCAAACTCTAAACTCTTAAAAGAAGTACACATTTTATTATTGAGGTGCGATTAATCTTTTGTAACATAAAATATTCCAAATATATATTAAATAATTACATAATTCTTACTTGTCAAACCTTATGAAACTAGTTCTTATCTGAACTCTCAACTTGGGCATAGTGGAGGACAAGTTTTTACGACAATTATGTAATTATTTAAAGAAGACTTGGACACTCTATGTGATTGGAGATCGATTATAATACTAAAATAAAAGTTTGAATACTAATTTGTTCTTTTTGTAAAAGTTGAGAATTAACTTGCTGTTGAAATATTAATAGAAATTTAAAAGTTGAGAATTACGTTGCTATTTGAATAATAAATTGAGAACCAATGATGAAAATTTTGACAAAAAACTGTCTATAAATGGCTACTGCAAGATTCTCTTTTTTAAGTCTAAAATAACTGCTCAAAAATAGAAATATGGGGGTGAAGGAAGAGTTTATTAACACGTTTGGGTGAATGGGATGTCGGGTTTTTTTTCAGTTTATTCATTTAAAATATGTTTGACGGGGATTGAATAGTTGAATTACACTCGAATGGAAGAAAGACATGTTGTTCAATGATTATGCGATAATTCTCTCTCTCTCTCTCTCTCTCTCTCTATATATATATATATATATATTCAATAGTTATACTATTAAATACTCATTGTACAGTTAAAATGAAATATTAAGAGCTAATTTACTCTTTTTAACGATTTGAAAGTTAATCTACTACTTGAATAAATATATCGATGATCAATAAGACAATTGTCCCCCCAAAAAAAATGTCCTAAAAACCAACTAATATATAACTCTCTTTTAGAAGTGAGGTTGCCTTTTAAAAAGGCTAGAAGGTAGGTGTAATGACAATGGAACGTTCACAAAATTTGGATGAATGAAATGTCAAGTGTTTTCTCTTCATTCAAGGCATGTTTTAACTAATCATTGAATTTAATATAATTATGCTCAAATATTACACATTTTTCACGAGGATAACTTAGTAATTTAATGGAGTTTTGAACAATTTTGTGTCGGAGAG
This sequence comes from Fraxinus quadrangulata, assembly GCA_903798255.1. Lineage (NCBI taxonomy): Eukaryota > Viridiplantae > Streptophyta > Magnoliopsida > Lamiales > Oleaceae > Fraxinus > Fraxinus quadrangulata. The sequence goes on along the minus strand of CAIGRB010007001.1, from coordinate 37,995 downwards.
TGCTCGTTTAACAAAAAGAAAGATTGCGGGCTAATTTGCTCATTTTTAAATGATTTGAGACCAACCTGCTACTTAAATAATAGATCGAGGACCAATGATGTTATTATCCAAAAAATATTTCTTTCTCTTAAAAGCCTACTACAAGACTTTCGTAACCGTAGAAAGGTTGCCCTTTAAAAGGCAAAGGGTAGGGTTTCATGATAATGAGGCTAGCGGGTTCTTCACACGTTTTGTGGAATAGGATGTGAGTACTCGTTATTGTTAGTTCATGTTTGGTTTTCATTAAAATTATAATTCACTTTTATTTCTTTTTTTATCAACCACACATTTTTCAATAAAATAATATTACTCGTTAGTCCAAAAATAAATTCTTTTTTAACCATACATTCTCAAAACAATTACTAATCCACTCATTATAAAGTGAAATAATGGGGCCAAACTTTACAGTGTTTTCAGACAACACTCCTCAAAGTCAATAATTGTGTCAGAATCCCAATTTTTTAGTCATTCTTCCCATTATATATTGTTTCCGATTTTTCCCCCATTTGTAATTGCATCTTCACTCATTTCCACCTACTCTTCTTGAAAATTTACAGATATCTGCGCAGCTCCCGACGAACTGATTTTTCTAGACCAAATCAAGGGGAAAAATCAGAACGCTTTTGGATATCCAGTATCCAGTTCATTTCACTGTCGCAATCGAAGACCCAAGAAAATTTTCACCTTACATGTGTTCGATTTTGTGGAGATATTTCAATTTTTTCTCCTGTGCTTTGTTCCCGACTTCAATTCGGAGCTTTCTCAGGCTACAAATCCGGCATCTAGCATGAAATTGTGACCGACTTCCATGAAAAACGACTTCTCACCGTGGTAAAGTTCCCCTGACCAAACAGTAAGCCGTTCTTCATTCGATCATTTTTGGCGAGCGTACCGTGTCAATTTGCTACAAATATACCACTATTGTCATTTTCTGCACATGGGTAGAACTCCAATTTCCAGGACTTCTTGACAAATTATAGGATACCCGCCATTACTACTTCCCCCTTCAATGTAGACGGAAACTGCTTTTGCCTTGTCATTTATTCCGTTTAAGTCAATACTACCTGACTCTTATGCCGATGTTTCCCATGGCAGCGATTCACAAGTGGGAGCCTAGATAAGTTGCACCCTGCTTCTTCCAAGTCGCAGGCACCCAGGGCGTGGTGCGTAAGATGGCGAGGTAGAACCAATCGAGCACAAAGTATTCATCGACACCTGCGTACTTGTCATAGCTGAAGGCCACCGACGAGACAAATGCTTCTTCTCGAAAGGATGGCATCGTATAGCAGACATGTTCAACGCCTCGACGGGGAAGGACTGGACTACATCGCAGATGAAGAATTTTGGAATAAACTGCGAATGGATCACAAACACCTGTTTGAGTTGCTGCAATGCACTGGAATTGAGTACCACTCGGGTACTGGAAGAATTCACGCCTCGGACCATTGGTGGGAAGCAAAAATTAAGATATTCGTTCACGTCTATCTGCACCAAATCATTATCAAGGACTCTTAGGCAGTAAAACATTGCATACTGAACTTCATCCAGTTATGTTACTTGGAATAATTTTCACATTGTGAGCTTCACATTTTCGAGTTGCTATTTGTAGTTTACGATGATGTTGGTTGTGTTGGTATTGATTGAACATGATAAACGGTAAATAATTTTGGTCTCCCAATTATGTAGAATATGTGATAACAAGTAGTATCGTATGTAAGTGTTGCTTGCACTCCCAATCAGACGTAATTTTTTGAACCTATGGATGAATGTAAATGCATCAGTGATTTCTTCTTTCAAATTCCAACGTTATTTGTCGTCTACCTCATCTATGCAGGAGAACCAAAAGTATGTGAAGTACAGGAACTTCAATTGCAACGAGATCTATGACACGTATGGTAGATTGTTCGGGGACACTGGCGACTCGACCAAGTATGCGTTGTCCCCAACGAAGCTATCGCAGTGTGGTTTTGAATTGGGCATAGATAGCGACAAAGAGTATGAAGGTGACAAGTTCCCCATTAACGTGGAGGCAACGGATTCCAGTGGCAGCCCACTCGAAGGTCGAACAAACTCCTCCATGAATATATCTGGACACCATAGTGGGGATAAAAGAAAAAGCAAACACAGGAAGGGGAAAGCAAGGAAGAAAATGTATGGTGCACGAGGTTTCGGCTTCCCTTGAGCAGATGGTTAGTGTTGGAACGGATATTGCTTCAATTGCGTGCTCGTATCATAAGGGAGGAATGACAATCGGCGAATGCGTTGACGAACTTCTGTCGTCGACCATGTTCAGGAAGGTGATCGGCTCCACTTCTTCGCCCTATGGTTCCTACGGGACAAAGACAACCATAACTCCTACTGTGCTGTCAAGACACCTTATTTGAGATTTAAATTTATCGATTATTGTTTCGAGCGAGATAATCTATCCATTAACTGTAAGGAGTGAGCGCTCCATTCGGACGTTTGCAATAAGTTTTTAATGTCTTTTCCATTATCGTCCGACGATTTTATGTGTACATCACCCATGTTTAATTTTCCTTTTATTTTTATGTATTATCATGTCAATATCACTAATTTCGCATGTTTTAATGCTATGCTGAAATAGTGCTGCAGTCATACTTCCATATACCGCAGAGAATATATTCCTTGCATCATGATTTGAAAATTCTCGTGTGCGAACGTAGTTGCTACAATTCCATATGTTTTCCAAATGCACATTGTTACTCCGTCCCAAGTGCTTAACTTTTTCAACAAAACATTAGTGCATGGACTGCAGGGAACAATTTCATATGTTATCAAAATGCACATTATTACTCCATCTTATGTTGCATAACTTTTTCAGCAAAACAATAGTGCATGGACTGTAAGGAATATATTCCCATCAACTTGAATTTGAAGTTTGTTGATACAGTGGGTTGAGTAAAACAAAAAGGACAAATAATTATACAACAACCACATTTTCTTGAAATTATTACTCCTGTAGTTTCAATTTTATAAATTGTAGATGCACGAGAAAGACATTTTCATGATTCACTACGTAGAGTTCTTCACTCTTTCATAAACTCTTGAAGCCTTATTGTTCGTAACTCCATCCAATTTGCCACAAGTATTCGAAACGACTATTTGAAATTTGTACCTAACATAAAATAGTTTGAAACTATGTCGGATACGTCAAATGTGTATGCATCTTCAAAAACAGACTGTGACGTTCAATCGATATCTGATTCAGATACAAGTTCTGATGAAGATTTGATGGAGCAGTTAGACGATGACATTAACACTTGGCTTCAGTACTGTAGAATTGTCGAGCGAAATGTTCGCGAGTACTTGGCACCTAATAGAGCACATCGATTTTTATTCCCGACAACGCGATGTGGCCACATTTTTACGCTACAAAATTTACATGTGTATCCACAAACATGTTTCCAGGAGTTTAGGATGTACCCGCTAATGTTTATGTACTTCGCGACGAGTACGGACTTTCCAGCAGTGTAAACATAGACATATACGAATCGGTAGGAATGTTCTTGTGTATTCTAGCACACGGCAAAGGATATCGGCAAGTCCAAACGGTGTTCAATCATTCGTTGTAGACGATCAGCCATTACTTTAAGACGGTGCTGCGTGCATGCGTGGCTTTTGTGGCGACCATGATTAAACCAAATCTGCGTTACAACGAAGGGACAGATCACCATCATCCAAATGTGGAACGATATCCATTATTCCAAGTTATTTTGTTCACGTCATATATGGTACAACATGTAATGTGCTGATGAGTTGATATTTTGTTGATACATATTATTATTATAGGATTGCATTTGTGCGATAGACGGAACCCCATGTGCGAGCCTTGCTGCCACGCAATCTAAGAGAGAATTACATTGGAAGAAAGGGGATTCCAACCCAGAATGTATTGGCTGCCTGTGATTTTAATCTCTGTTTTACGTTTGTGCTGCTGGGAACCATCGGGAACACCCACGATAGCCGAATTTTGGTTCGTGCTGTACATAGTCATGAAATCGATTTTCCCCAACCCACAAACAATAAATACTACATGATTGACTCTGGTTTCGCACACAAGCCTGGGTACATGACTCCATATAAGGGCTCTGACATCAGATATCATTTTCAAGAATTCGCTAACGCAAGGAAAATACAATGCCGACAGTTCCGAAATGTACGGAAGCGGTTTAATTTCCATCACTCATCATACCGCAACGTTATTAAGCGTGCGTTCGGTGTTTGGAAACAGAGATGGAAGATAATTGATCGAATGTCTGGATATAATATGAGAGCGCAAATAGCTGTGGTGGTGGCCACTATGGGTATACATAACTTCCTTCGGAAAAATGGTCGGCTGGATGAGGATTTTAGTAGAGCCGAAGAATTAGATGACTACGAAGTCAAGATAAATCTTCCTGATGAAGAAGATTAAATTGTCGCTGAGCTAGATGCAATAGTTGAAGAGGATATGTCGTGGTTGCAACTACGCAATTACGCATGCATTACGTTAGTAGTTGTAGATTCCGCCCAATCTTCAATCTTGGGAGCGTAATGTATTCGTTTTAATCATTATACATGATGATGTATGCGAAATCGTTTATAATTTTTCACCAAGTCGACCTCGTTTTTTTCACCATTTTTACATGATCGGATTCCATAATGTCATGGTGAATCTGGAATAATGAGCTTACGAACATGCATTCAAATTGTATTGTCTGCAGCACGTTAAATTTTCAACAAAAATGAAGGAAACCAACTAAAACTAACACCCAAGTTGGAAGGCAATATTGGAAAAAACAAATTAATGTGCACAAGAAAAGTCAATTATAGCAACATTGCTGGAACATTATCAGATTAAATTGGATTGTTAAGTACGTGGGTCTCACCGCTTTGGAATTGTGATTGGAAAGAAATTGAAGTGTTGTCAGACAACATTGTAGGAGAATTAGATTTTGGCCAAAAAAAAAGGGGGGGTTTCAAACAGGGGGCTACATATAATTTTAAAATTTTCTTTTCTTTTTTAATCATACAAATAAAAAAAAAAATTCTAACTATTAAAATTTCAAATAATAAGGACAAAACGGAGGCTAAAAATTAAAATATATATTAATATGTTACTCCATAAAATTATATAATTTGTGCTGAATTAGAAAATAAAATTATCGTAGTTGTTTGTTTATAATGCCCATGGTTGGTAAAATTCAAATTCAAATTTTAATATAAATTAAAGATAACAATTAATTTTATTCACATATTTCATAAGACTCGCAACTTTTCAACCATACATTTCATTAACTTTTATTAAAATTTACTAAAAATTCGATTTTAATCTACACTAATAGGGGGCTATGTCATTTAGTTTTGTACGAATTTAATACTTGTTCCTCACATTTTGGAATTGCTTCAATTATCTATAATCATCAACATGACATCGAGGTATTCATAGATGGTAAGGTCAAGTCTTATTATCACTTGTATATGAAAAATATATTCCTTAAAGCCTTTGGTGAGAAAATTGAGGAGAGTGTATTAAAAATAAAAGTTTTTAAAAATATATTTGTAGCATCTCTATCCGTCTAAACTTTTGAATTATATTTGATAAGGATAATTATGTTCACACAATAGATTTGTCAAGTGCAAAACATTCTAATTATAATTAAGGCCCCTAAATTTTTTTACTCCTTTTCACACTTATCCTGCAAACTCTTTTTGCCGTATTTTTATCTTTAATCTTCAATTAATTAATGTCTCTGATGACGGTTTCTATGTAAATATTTGTTAGCATGGAAACAATATTATGTCAAACTTTTGTATTATCATTTATCTTACTTATTTAAAAATAGGAGTAGCAAATAAGTATTTTTTTTACCTCCTCAACGATTTTTTTTTTTTTTTTTTTTGCCTTCATTGTATAAGATGTGCTAACTAATATAAAATTGAGAATAAAAATTCGATGTAAATCAATTGGAAACATAAATGCGATAATGAATAAAGTTAAAAAAAATTATTACAATTAAAATGTTGTTGTCAATCAAAATAATAGTGTGAATATAATTATCATATAAATTTCAATTAAATAGTTTAGCATTAAATTTAATAGAACTAAAAATATATTAAAATGGTTTCAAGTACCAAAACATTTATATCTTCCTAGCTACCATTTGAACATTTCCTCACAAATAATTGCCACAAGCCCTCCAAATTAGTATATGCATTGTCGCCGCTCCCACTTTCTAATCTTAATTGGAGCTAGCATTTGAACATTTCCTCACAAATCCTAATCAAAACTTAATGTTCCCACGTTCTATTTATCTATCTATTTATTTTTATTTTTTCGTCTTAGAACAAAAATGACTTAAATAATTAAACATTCCCACGTAGTTTAATTGCAGAGCAAGTAGGCCTTTTAGTTGCCTATTTAGTTTAATGACATAAAAACAAAAATATATTACCGTGAGGGTCACACGTCTAAACCCTCCAAATGTATAGGTGAAATAATGAATTGAGATATATTTTTCAACAATCAATTTAATGAGATATATTTTTTCGTCCTCCCTCATTTTTTCAAACTTGAATCCATATTTTAAATTTCATCGAACACATGGAACATATTTTCATATACAAGTATAATGGCAATTTTAAATGTTTCCTCTTCATCGATGAGTTATCTATTACATGAGTTTAGTTCTTAGTAACTTACATTGTTTAGTTCTTCGTTCTAGTTTGGTAACAGAATTATGAGCATTCTTAGTTTGCTTAAAGTAATGATGGGGTGTTAGTCAACTACTTTTAACCATTGTATCCTAAGAGACAGATGCCATCAGTCATCTGCACCACAGTGGGGGCGAATTTGTTTTCAGAAAATTGTGGGCAACATAAGCCTCAATTCATTTCAATACCGTTACTACATCAACAACAATTTACTCCAATTTTATTGTTACTTTGTTTATTGGAATGTTTCTTTTCATTATTTTATTTATACAACTCTAGCAGCATTTCTAATTTTCTTTTTGTATTTTTCCTAACATCTTAAAATAGATTTGATTCAAAGGACGAAGGAGGTGCTAGATTTTTTAAAAAAAAATTATTGTGAAAATAATATTCTCCGCAAAATTTATAAATTCTTAAAAACAACATAACAGTTCTTTCTAATAGCTGGGTTTTAAGTGAGACCATTAGTAACCCTTGCAGCCAACCTGTAAATTGAATATTTTTGAATGAGGCTAGACTTGTTGAGGCTGGGCTTAGACTCCTCTAGTTTTTCTTTAAAAATTATCTGTAGAGTGATATTCGGTTATCGGGAAAAAAAATATCTTGTTTGAAAATAAGCATTTTTTTTAAAAGAAAAATGTCATAATTTTTAAACAATTTTGGAAAAACAACACATTTTTTAAGTGAAAAATTAGCATTTCACAATTGTGAAAATAGCATAATTTTAAAATTATTTGAAAAAATAGCATAATATGCAACTTACTTGATATTTCATAAATGGCAACCGGATTAACTAACATAGATGTGATCCGAGTTGTGGCTATTGGAAATCAAGTTGTTGGCTTGGCTGTGGATGAAGGGCCAAGTTCTGTTGTGAACTCAAATTGTGACTAAATTGTCAAGTCATAATGTGAGTCAAACTGTGACTATGACAACTGGCTATACTGTAACTGTTTCGGTTAATCATGGGGGAAAATGTGAGAAATTAGTGATTTGAATTTCAAAACGTGGTCCGACTACTTTGAATCTTGCAAGATTCTAGATTGAGACAGCTCTGAAACTTAATAAGGGTGAAGAGGAAGTCCAAGCTATTAGCGCACTTAATGCTTGGAAACAATCTGTTTTCCTTCACGATTATGTCTTGAATGACTAGACATATTCGCTATACAACATGTATAGTATAATAAAAACTGTTAATGAGTTGTGGGAGTCTTTGGATCGAAAATATAAGACTGAGGATGCCGGAGTTAAGAAATTTATCGTTAGTAGATTCTTAAATTATAAGATGGTTGACTCCACAACAGTAATTAGTCAAGTACATGAATTCACACCGAGTAAATGAATTTGAGTGAAACTTTCCAAGTGGCTGCAATAATTGAAAAGCTACATACGGCTTCAAAAGATTTCAAAAATTACCTAAACCACAAGTGAAAGGAAATGAACATTGAGAACCTGATAGTTAGAGATCGAAGAAGATAGTGTTTGTGGAACAAGGTCAAAGTTCTAAGACCTATAAAAAAAGCACGGGGCATTAGGTTGCAAATGGACTATGCTCTGACCTAAATGTGGCATTTCCAAGAAAATGTTTCAAGGAAAATGTTTCAACTAAGACAAAGTATGCCGTAAGTCTTCGGAATGTAGATTGTCGAAGAAGAACAATAAAAAAATAAGTTAATGTGGTTGACTACATGGCACATGACGTGTCAGAGATGAATATCTTAGTTGTCATTTTCTGAAGTGAATGTAGTGGGTTCAAACCCAAAAGAGTGGTAGATTGACACCGGAGCTACTAGGCATGTGTGCTCTGATAAAGATCTCTTTGCGACGTTCGAAACAATTGAGAATGGATAAAAGTTGTTCATGAAAATTCAACAACTTCTAAAGTCAAAAGTCAAAGAAAAGTAGTTCTGAAGATGACTTGTGGGAAATAGCAGACTTTCAACAATGTGCTGTATATACCGAAAATTCATAAAAACCTAGTGTCGGGATTGCTTTTGAATAAACATGGTTTACGTATTGTGTTTGAGTCAGATAAAGTCATTTTGTCTAAGAGTGAAATGTTTGTCGAAAATGGTTATGCTTCTGATGGTACGTTTAAATTGAATGTAATGGTTGTAAAGTCGAAAATTAATAAAATTAATTTTTCAGCTTACTTGCTTGAGTCTTCCAATTTGTGGTATGGTAGATTATGACATGTTGACTATAATTCTTTACATAAATTAGTTAGCTTGAATTGCATACTCGCATTTCATATTGATTCGAAATATAAGTGCAAAACTTGTGTTGATGCAAAATTGACAATGTTATCTTTTAAATCAATTGAACGAAATATAGAACCACTTGATTTAATTCACATGACATATGTGATTTAAAATTAATGTAAACAAGAGATGGAAATAAGTATTTCATTATTTTTGTTAATGATAACACGGAATACTGTTATGTATATCTATTTAAAAGTAATGACGAAACTATAGAAAAATTTATTCTCTATAAAAATGAAATTGAAAATCAACTTAATAAGGCAACTACTCTCAACTAGAGTTATCTCTATTGATTATATAAGGTCAAATGATAACTTGCAGATTCGCTAACCAAATGAATAAATAGAGAGTTAGTTGAAAAATTATTCAAAGAAATGATACTCAAGCCCTTGAACGAATGAGCCAATACAAGTGAAACTCAACTAAGTTGACTGGAGATCCTAAGATATAGGTTCAAAGACAACCTAATTGTAAAGACTTAATTGAATCACTGTGAGGGGGTATAATCTCCAATCCATTCCTATGATGTAGTAGTGATGCTCGTAAGGATGAATGATAAGTAATAGACTTTTAATGATTCTTATCCATTGAAAATCGAACGAAGTAATGCGAGTTACTTGTAATAAGAAGTTTCTTATGTGAGAGAGAAGTGAGGCCGCTTCAATTCTTAGAAACTCTCACAGAACCAGGGAAATGTTCATGGTCAAAATGAACATAACTATAAGAATAGGTTGTGTTAGGAAGAAGCATGTGTAGAGTGAGTCATCGTTTACACAAACAACATAATAGTTTAAGGATATCATATCTACTAATCAATTAGTAAAGTAAACATACTTACACAATGGAAGGTTCTATGGTAACACCTACTTATTCTATGCAAGTTTCGATCGTTAAATTCTATCACCATGTTTGTCCATTATTATTGTTAATTTCATTCATGAGGGGAATTGTTAAAAAACAATATTAAAGCAATATATTCAAGTTGAATGAGATTGTAAAAACAATTGTTAGATTTCAATTCTAGTCAAATTCTATAGTTAATTTGTATTTGAATTAGTTCAATTTCATAATCAATTTGTGGTTACAAATTCATTCATGGCTATTATAATATTATTTGTGTTAAATACAAAACTAACAAAGAATTTGAAACATCCATCATCCTAGTACTATATAAGAAGGTGTTCTCTTCCTTATTCTTTACACCATAAAAAATTTAAGAACTCTTTCTTCACTCTAAGTTTCCCTATTCTCTTTGTTTCAAGAGTTAAGTTCTTAATAATTTAGATAGTTTAGTTCTTTGTTTTAGCTTGGTGACAGAATTGTGAGCATTCTTAATTCGTTTAAAATAGTGACAAGGTGCTAGTCAACTACTTTTAACTGTTGTATTCTAGGAGACAGATACCATCGGTCCTCTTACACCACAATGGGGGCGAATCTGTTTTAAGAAAATTGTATGCAACATAAGCCTCAGTTCCTTTCAATACCGCTACTACCTCAACAACAATTTACTCCAATTTTATTGTTACTCTCTTTATTGCAATGTTTCTTTTCATTATTTTATTTATACAATTCTAGTAGCATTTCTAATTTCCATTTTGTATTTTTCCTAACAAGAAATGCCCTTTGAACCCCGATGCAATGGTGTGGAAAACTCTATTAGGTGCATGTAGGTCATGTGGTGATATAGATTGGCAACTCAGGTAGCCTGCAATTTGATAGAACTCGAGCCCAGAGAACACTGTACCTACGTTATTCTCTCGGACATGTATGGACATGTTAAGAAGTGGGACGAGAAGGCTAATGTAAGGAGGCTGATGAAGGAGATGGGAGTCAAAAGTACCCGGTTGGAGTCGGATAGAAGTTCAAAATGAGGTGCATGCTTCTAATGCAGATGATTCACACCCTTGTTGCCAAGAAGTATACCAGATATTGAGAGAATTAATGGATCAGAAACTAATAATACCTCAATCATATCTTTGGATGATTTTTATCTTGTGGATGAAAACTGGATTCCAGATGCGGATCATTTACTGAAATCTCTGAAGATTTGAATTCCCAAATTAACATTTTTTGGATGTAAAATTGAGAATGTTATATCGGGTCGTGTTGGAGAAGAATTGTATCTTGCTGACAAACTTATTGAGAATGTTATTCGGGGTCGTCTGGTATTAGCAAGTGCACCTACTGCACTAAGGTGCGAGCTTTCAGGACCAAGAAGCGTTTTTATCCTCTCGAGGCCGTTTGGTGCGAAAGAACAACCATTGAATAGATCAAAGAAGCATACCATTTTACTGGTATCTCCTCACCCTTGTCATGTAAACTGATGTAATACTCTTGTTTCCATAAAAGAAGTATGACTGTTACCAGCAGGCATTTTTGTTATGCAGAATCATGTTCCTATAAAATATCCTAACTACATAAAAAAGTTTCTTTGTGAAGGTACTATTTCTAAGAATTCATGCCCGCTACTATTCCTTATAAATTCCATTTGTTTTAATTTTTTCCGTACAGTTGAAAAGGATGGAGAACAGGAAAGGGGTGAAAGAACAGCTGCATAACGAATGCTGCAGTGCTGTTCTGGTTCCAGGGAGAGAAGACATGACGACTCTATGGATGGATGAGGCTGGCCGGCTGAAGAAAGTGACTACGTCTAAACAGACATGTATAGTTGGCTAACGTCGTGCATCTCCTCCGAGCATACAAAGAGGAGAGAACGGGCAACAACTTACAATAGTAAACCTACTCAGAAATTCAAACTCAGACTTGTCATCCATTCATCCAAATGTTCAAAGATTTGGCCATTTTTCAAAATAGCAACCCAAAAGTGTTCATTTGGCGCATTTTTTCCTCTCTCAGTGTTTGTCAAAACGTATGTGATCATTTTCAGATTGTGTGGCCTATATGTTTGTTGCTAGAAATATGTGTAATCTTGATAAGGATTTATGTCATCCAATACAGTATAATAATTCATGTGACCCATTTATAAGTCGGAGCAAACTTAACGTGATCTTTGTATGTCAATTATTTGTAGTATTTGTAGAACTATACGTGATTTTCATCATGAGTTGTGATATTCTTATAGCTACAAATGATAACATAATGCAAATGTCGATGAAACAAAATCATGAATGAGTAGAAGAATAAAAATTAGATGAACTTTATTGTGCTACCTTTGTTATGGACTGTGTATTATTTTTATTGCTTTAAACTTGTATGAGACCAATATTAATACAATCATACTTCATGTAGAAGCAATTTCCACAAAAAACTCACAGAATACTCACATGAGTAGACCCCATGCATAATTTTTTTAATACACGGGGCTCACACATGTGAGTATTCTGGTGATCTCGTATGAAAATAATTGATGTACATGGAGAATAATTAATATTAATATACTATAATGTAATGTTTAGTTAAAGTTTCACAGTTGTTTTGAGATTTTAAATCAATATGCCCTTGTTTGACCCAATTTTTTTCTAAATATATTTTTTTCTCTTATTTTCAACCACACATTATTCAATAAAATAATATTACACGTAAATTCAAAATTTTTCCTTATTTTTTAACTATATATTCTCCATCAAACTACTATTCCAAAATGCATTTTACACCAAAAATGAGGCTCAAACAAGCTTATATTTTTGTTTTAACTTGTTTGAAAGACGTTAATTGCTATGAAAACAGTAATTTGAAAACAAACTAATCCAAAAAAATAATTTAGTTTGGAATTTTTTTGAAAATGATTTAAATGGTTTTGTTTAAAAGTTGAACAAAAACTTTCCAAATCAAACCATGTTAAACCCTAGAGGCAAGTGTAAAATGGGTGTGGTGCAAGCTGAGCGATTGTGCTACACAACAGACTCAAAGACGGTTTCAAAAATAGGGAACACGTGTCAACACATGATTGAACGGTTTGAAAAAAAAACCCCCCAAACAGGTGTTGCAAAGTCAATCTATCCATCTTTTTCCTATCTTGAAGCATGTTCAATCATCATTATTCAACCCGATATTCTAAGGGTAGGTCAATTTCACGTCAAGGCTCTCTCAATGCTCATTAATGAACATCCTAAGAACATCTCTATGAAATTATCTAAATACAAACCCCAAAAAACTTTATATTCTAACCATTTTATTTAAAGAGAGGAATTGACTCCATAATGATTGCAATTGATAAGTTATAGATTTCAATACTCTATTTGTTAAATTATTCAAATCATATATGAATTGATTGGAAATTAACACATAAAAACACATATTATATAAAAGATGAGGAGAAATCAATAAGAATGCGATTGATTTTATTTTTCATGGAAAATGTCATTTTTCTACCAAAATTTCTATTTTTGAAGTGTTTGATTAACAATTTTTTCATATAAAATATTTTCTAACTTTTGGTCATGATCACATTTTACACAAAAACAAAGAAAATATTTTCCTTAAAGAGAGGTAGAGGTGGTTTTTATTTTTCAGGTAAATCACACTATCTTTCTTCCTCTCATCTACCCACTCTCTTAGATACCCACTAATAAAAAATGGAAAAATATAATATTTTTAAGTAGAAAATTAAATCAATCAAACGCATTTAATTAATAATTTACATAGAAATTGTCTAAAATTTATTTCCTTTCAATGTATCAAACGTACCATAATCATTTCTTGAAGAAAAATAAGATGATGAGTCAAAGTAGAGATCATTGTTGAATTGTATAAACAAATTTACTCTCTAACTTTAACGATATTTTTTATAAATAAAGAATATCTTGGAAGTCGCTAGAACCCAACATCACAATCACCAAGGCACATAAACCATGTTGTCATGAAAGAATTCAACATACTATTCTTGGTTAAGACAAAATTTACAAATTTTATTCTCTGACTCTAACGATCTTCTTTATAAATTAGTTTTTGCCCCGTGCAATGCACGGATTGTATTATTTTTAAGGTAATATTAGCGTCTNGGAGATCGACCTGACGGGTCAGGTCGAGGGGGCTCGAGGGCAACGCCCCTAAAAAGAATTTTGATTTTCATGTAAGTATGCTAAAATTAGATGGATAATAGTATTACAAAATTTTCACACTCACATTTGTATAAAAGAAATAAATTAACAAACAAATGACTAAATTTGTCTGATTTAATTTAGCACCACATAACAAATTCAAATTCAAAGACCATTTTAATTTCTAGGCGTGCTACATTGTTTAACGCAAAGCAGATACTTATAGTTATATTATAATAGAACTAAAGCATTCGTTAATCCTTGCATGTTCAAAAATAAATGGCAAGAAATAAATTAATGAAAAGAAAGACTGTAACTTGTGTGATTTAATTCAGCAACACATAATACTACTAAGATTTTCTCTGTGGTTCCAAGTTGTTATTTGAAGACCTCAGTGCAAACATCGTCCTCAACAACTATGAATAGAAATAAGCTGCTACTGAGACCATAATCTTCAACTTGAATAATTTCAGATAGAATACCAAGGTTAGCAAGCAAGTAAATTTCAATGGTGACATAAAAGCGATGATGCAAAAACTCAGTAAATATGAAAAACGAAATACACACTAAAAAAAGTCTTAACATTGATGAAGCCTCTACCAGTAACTGCAGAAGTAGAACGTGCAAATTTCGATCAATGAACAATCCCTCAACGTCATCAATATGTTCCAACGACTCGTTATAAGATTCTTGATAATTACCTTCTAGGGAACAGAGTAACCTGGCAAACAAAGGTTTAACAATTACATATATCACTTCATTGGTTGTGACACAATGCCCAATGGAAATGTCATAATAATTTCTGAATATTAGAGGGGCAAGTAGTAAGCATTGAAGCTAAAAATGGAAAAAAAAAAATCACACATTAAATAATAAACATAACTCGCAAAGGGCTGTGATAAATTAAAACATTTAACAACAAATTGAGCTCTCTTACGTGATGTCACACGACAATTGGCTTGACACATAGAATTGTAATGTGATTATTGTTGCCGAAAGACAAAGCTATATCTACGACAATGTGACCTGTAGTATAAAAGAAGTTCCAACATATCAATTTTTACACAAAGTTTAGAATTCTTCAACTAACATACAAATGAAAAGTAGATTGTGCCAATAAAATAATGGGAACTTACCACTGAATACAAATGTTATTTGATTTTGTACCCTGATGTAAATCTATCCAGTGCTCTAGAAAGTGTCATCACCAGATAAACCCCAATTAATATATGAATGGTAAGCAATAAATAAATAGATATTTTATACACATTGTACTCCTGAAAATGAATATAACATATTTAACCATTTTTGTTTTATTGGTGACATGACATGGCATGAAAAATCATTTGAAATCAGAACGTCTACTCAAAAAATTGAAGATGTTGCTATTTTTATTTTCTTCCCAAGTTTCAAATTTTCACTCGTAGCATTTCCATGGCAATTGATTTAATCCAATAATTCCCCAAATTCCAATAGCACTTCCAACAACCAAAACCTAATATCATTTTTCTAATTTTAACGGAATCTCAAGATGAAAAAAAGAAACCCAGATTACAACCGATGGAAATCCGACAATTAGGATAAAAATCCTCTGACCTCCCAAAAACAAAATACAAATTAGAGTCCACAATTTGTCAATAATAGTTGAATGATAAATATTATAATAGACACTTTAGGAAAAAAAATACAATGCATAACTAAAAATTAAACTCTACAAAACCTAAAAAAGAAGAACAAAAATATCATACATGAAGATAGCACACTTCAATTGATGTTGAAAATTTTAATATTTTTACTTTGAGAATGGCATCTTGCAACCTAAAAAATAAAAAAATAAAAATTCAAAACAAATTCAATATTAACAAAATTAGGAATCATTAAAATTATGACAAACTAAAGAAAATTATAATAAAATAAAAAATCGAAGTATATGAAATAACACAAATGAACAGTCAAAAAAAAAAAAAAAAAAAAATTTAGCCCAATTGTTTCTTCAATGTTGAATTTCATTTTCATTACTTTGTATCCCATATTTACAATTATGACTTTATTTATTAGAACTTTTGACAAATTGATGTACATCGAATGTACACACAATAACAAACGGATTGCACCTTAAGAAAACAAACTCTTTTCTTATTTTTTGTACAACGAAAAACTCTTAAATACTAAAAGAATAAATAAATATTGAAAATAATGAAGTAAGAAACATTAAGTGTCGTTTTGACTTAGCAAACGAACTCAAACGTCCAAAATTCCACATACATCACTGCAAAGCAGTGAGTTCAATGGGAATCGTCGTGAGCTTTTCGGAATAGGGTCATGGGCCAAAAATGGACACTGTATGCAAAAGTTACGCCATTTTCTTCCACCGCAGACCATTTTAGCCTAGTAAAAATGTTATTGTTCCGGACAATTTAGGCTAGTAAAAATGTCATTTTATTGTTAGCATTAAAAAAAAAAAAAGTCTCCGTGTGCGCAGACGAAGTGCAGAGTGATCTCTGCACGGTGTGCGGAGTGATATTCCGCACAATGCAGAGTGTGTTCTCTGCACTGTGCCGGATTGCCTCCGCGTGCGGGGTGACATTCCGCACAATGCGGAGTGTTCTCCGCACCATGTGGAGATCACTCCGCATATGCGGAGACACCGTGCGCCGTGTCGGGCAACACGGGGGTGTGTCGTGTCTCCGCATTCATTATGCGGACACACGGCCAACTATGTGGAGACACGGACACTGTGCGGAGCCGTTTCTCCGCATTATACGGATACACGGTGCACTTGCGGAGACACGGACACCATACGGAGCCGTGTCTCCGCATAATGCGGAGAGATCCACCATCCCAAATGCAGTACCTTCCTCTGAACTTAGCTTAGAAACTCTAAATATTACCTGTTGACATAATCAGAAACTACAATGCACCCAAAATAGTGAAATAAACAGGAACTATACAAAACCTTTGTCTACTCCAAGTAATTCTCAGTCTAAAAACACACTCAACATCAATTAGGTCTAAAGAGGGCACCCGAATTGCACCTTATACATAACCCTTCTCTCACATTTAACTGAAAATAATGTTGTTTTTCTATAGTAAGTTGATTTCTGCCATAGACAATACAGAACAAAATCCTCCTAAAAGATTTCTCTATACCTAACGGAAGACAAGGAAGAACGAAAACATAAAACTAAACAAAATCGAACAATCCGAAACCACTTACCTATGGAGACCGTTATAGTGAGAATTTAAGAGAAATTAAGAAAGTAGACTTGAAGAAGAAGAAAATAAGAAGGTAAGAACAGAGAGAAGCAGCATTACCGAGAACAATTGTGGAATTCCAGTAATCTTAACTTGTATAAGAACTTTAAAATAAATATAACCAACAGTTGAAGAATAAACGTGAGAAAAATCAGGTTTAATGGAGATGGAACAAATGTTCGGGGATTTTTGGGTTTCCTTTGTAGAGTAGAAACGAGGTTTGCTTTGTCAATACTTAGGGATGTGGAGAAGATATTTATAAAATATCCACAGCAACTGGACGGCTGTGTAAAATAATATATACCAATTAGTCAACAAAGATGGCTAGAAGAGGAGGGAAATATCAAATGCAATCCATACTGTAGCAAAACTATATGCAAACAAGATAGGGGTGAAATGGAAAAAGTAAAAAACGTCGTAAATGAACAGTGCAGGGCACCATGTCTCCGAATGTCACGGGGACATAGAAACATGGCGCTATGTCTCCATCACATCTGGAGACACCATGTCTCCGGATGTCACGGAGACACAAGGCACCATGTCTCCGTGACATCCGAGACATGGTGCCTCCGTGACATACAGAGATACCTTTCAAGATACACTTTTGCATTTGCAACGAATCATAATCATTTTTATTCACTGATTCAATTTCGCATTCAAACAAAATTTGAGGTACTCTCTAATTCTAGATGTATATACTCTCGCATATATAAGCACACAAGTCAATATATGTATACTATGTGTGTGTATGTATGTATTATGCGTTTGTTAATATTTCTTTCAAGGAGCTTCGGAATCAAGTGGTTGAAATTTTTGTTTGAAAACTATAGTTTGAGTTTAGTGCTTGTCGATCAATGGGCAGTTTCTGTTTCGATGCTTCGAAATAGGAATGTCTTCTGCTTCTTCAATGTTGGTAAGTGTTATTTTGGCTTTTGATTTTCGATTTTTGTCATGTATACGAATCTGTGATTATCTCTGGTAACATGCCGAGTGTGTAAGTGGATTGAGTGTGTGGATTATTGTGATGTTGGCCGGTTCAGTGTAAGGCGTGAATATGGGTAAATTTTGGAAAGGGTATTTGAGCAGTAGATACGATTACAGTGTGCTTTCATGCGCTTCGAAGGCTCCAATAACACTCACTGGATTTCTCGCTAGCACTGCACAACCTCCTCAAGCGTGTATACGAGCTTCGAAGAGAATTTGCATCCGGCCAGTGAGTATTTGGGATTTACTATTTCGGAGTTCACTATATGCCCGAGTCAAGAACATAAATATTTTTAAAATGATGGATGTTTTTGTTTAAAGTTTGGTTAGAAATATTGAGTTTTACATCAAAGTTCTTGTAAAAGATTAATTTTTGGTTTATTGTAGCATTGTGACATTGAAATTTCAAAACATCACAAATGAACAGTAATTGGCGGCCTCCCTCTTTTAAGATGTGTGAGTGCTTCCCTTTGTCTTTTCATAGTCAACAATTGTAGGTAAGAAGAAATCCATATTACCCTTTTGCTTTGAAGAGATATGCGTGGATGGGAAATGAACTATTATTGATAAAATGAGGAAGAAAAATGCTTCACAAATGAATAGTAATTGACGGGTTCCCTCTTTTAAGATAGTAGGGATAAATAGTACCATGCAGTTCACATCAAACCAACATCACAATCACCAAGGAGCATAGACCATCTTGTCATGAAAAAATTCAGCATACTTGTTTGTATAAACAGTCACAGATAATACCAAGAATATAACAAAAATTAAAGAACACCAAGAATTTTTCACCCTTAGGCCCGAATGTTCACCCCCAAAAAGGGCTAATCATCATGTTGAACATTCACCAAAGTATTTATCACTCTAATCCACTAAAAACCAACAAAAATTATCAGTACAAGAGTCACAATACAAAAATCCAAATGGATTTAGCCCATAGACTCAGTTTTTCTTCTCTTAAGAAATCTCAACCGATTACACCAAGTACCCAAATGTTACTGTTCGACCAAGAACAGAATCACCAAAATTACAAAGCAATCTACACTAGACTTCATCAAAAATATTTAGAACCAACAGATTCTTGAACCAACAAATTACAGACCAAAACGAAGAAGAGAAAGAGCACAGAGAACATAAATAAGAGAAAACCTTAGAAGAAATATCTCGAATTCTCCAGCAAATTAGGAGTCAAGCCAAATAATACAAAATGTCATGAGCATCCAACAGTTACACCAATTCCAAATGGCATCATCATAGCCTTAAAATTAATAACCAAAGTCACTTTTCAGCAAAAGGCGAGAATGCTCAAAAAAAGGAAAAAGGCAATTGGGTTACATTTCACCAGTTGGGCTGGGCTCAATATTAGATTGGACTCTCTAATTGGATGGCATCATTAGGCCCAAAGTGTTAAGCATAATGTTTAACAATATTGGTTAAGGCAAAAATAAAAAATAAAAATTGTACTTCAATCTACATCTAACATGATGTTTTCATGTAGATTTTTTGAGAATATTTTTTTTTTGTGAAAAGTGAATATTTTGGAGAATGCGTGGAAAAAATAGGAAAATATTATGGGCCCACATGCAATTCCTTTTTTTTTTTTTTTTATAATGTGTGATTGAAAATAATTTTTAAAAAAATAAGTTTTAAAGAATATGTACTTAGACTAATGATTTGACTGAATTATCTGGGAATATTGCTTTCAAGGCCCATATTCAGCTGGCTTTGATGACTAGTGTTCACACATCTTTAGTAGTATCACTGAATGTTATCGCTGAATTTTATGGTCTCTGACTTAAACTGTACAGTATATTGTCATATAAGGAGATATTTGATAGCCCACCTTTTTTCATGGAAAATGGAAAAAAAAAATTCATTTCCACCCTTAACTGTTGTTTGATAGACAAAATTTGACATGAAATTTTTTTTCCCACCCACACGCCTCTTTTCCAGCTTTCCATGGGAAAAGGTATTCCAGCTTAGCAATGAAAATAAATTTCATAACCAATTGAAAAAAAAAATAACTTTAATGAACAATTTTCATGTAAAACGAACCTAAACGAACACTAAATTTTGATAAAAAATGGTGAAAAAATAGTTTTCGAGCAAATTTTTTTTTTCTTTATTAACTTTTTGGCAATGGTAACAAATTACATAACCAATTGTGGAAAAAATTTCACTTTAATGAACAATTTCCATATAAAATAAAGTCAAACGTTAACAAAAAGATTCAAAATTTTACCAATCAAGCACACTTAATTAATAATTCCCTAAAAAACAAGTTCTAGACAATTACTTTCCCTGAAATTTATTTTCTATCCACCAATTTTCCACCATTGCAATTAAACGGACCCTAAAAGAAGAAAACAAGCCAAAATATTGACTTTTATACTCTCCAATCTCATTGAATACCAAGTGCCAAACACACCCTATGATAGTAGTAGCAAACAACAAATTCAGTCTCCTCCCGAATCTAATCCCATGGATCAAACAGTGCCAAAGGTCTTATTTTCCGTTTGGGTTTGGATGATGGAATACGTTATAAAACACTCGGACATGCATTAAAGAGACCAAGAATCACATAGAATTTTGGAAAACTCCACATATTACAAATTGAAACTCAACATGCCAACACCAATTCTGGAAGAACGGTTTTAAGTTGAATTACATGCACAGAATAGACATTCACAGCCCTATTACTAGAAAAGAAAATCTACTTGGCTGACATTTATCAACAGATACAAAATCCCACTCATCAGATGGAAGCTCAAATGCAAGGCACGAAAAAACAAAGAAATGTATAAGCTAATGAGGTAGAACCCGTGACCTCCTTCAGATGGCTTTTCTCTCTATAAAATGAAGTAATCATCAAAAGACATTCCTGTGATGGAAATAGATAATAGCAATTTTCATTTAGTTCTTCCAAAAACATTCATACAAACAAGGTTATATAGGGCTACAAAAGATCTTTTAAACTATCTTCAGATGCAAAAATAGGAACCAAGCTACTTTACAATTCTAACTCAAAAGATTTTATCTAACCACTGTCAACAGGAAATTGCAGACGCAATTGTACACAGCATGTCCATCATGAATTCTTTTAGTACCTTGTTCAAAAACAAACTGGAATTGAAGAGGATTGAAATGCCATATTTGAGAACTACCTTTCGGATCAAAAAGTCCTATATGCTGTAAAATATTTTACATTGGCTCACTCCATGTTCTTTACGATTTACATCGCAAAGAAAAGAAGCAACTTAAAACTATTAGCGCTAATAATTGACAAGAAACACAGAGTATTTTGACAAAGATTTTAAATTTCTATATTATTCCATTTCTATTATGTCTCAACTAACAAACTTTTAGCAAAATAATCTACTGATTTGGAAATAGTATACCCTAGGAGGGATGATACCATTTCATTAGAGTTCAAAATGTTCTTCAATCAGACTGTGACAACAATTTCACAGCCCAGTCTTGTACCACAACTTGCACAGGATGGTTTATGACAGTATTAGTTCAAGAACTCCACTGACTCAAGCATATAAGAGAATATGATGATCCCGAAATTAATCAAATTGGTCAAAAATGACTTCAATGAAAAAATAAAGAAACCAATGAAAGAAAGCAAGGAATATGCAAATGATTAAGTAAAACACGAGTAGAATGCATCATTTTTCTACTCAAATAACAGTGTGTCCATATGATAATTTATCATCCAACTAGGAGACAGAAGGAACCGGAAGAGATGAGTGTCGACTTGATAACATTTAGTCTAAATTGTGCACTTCCCATTGAAAAACTTGCCTTTAATAATTTTTTCATAAATCTACTGAAATAGTCCTTCCTAGACCTAGTGTGAAGTTGCAATATATACTGAACATTAGTAGATACCAACAATCAACTGCAACAACAATTGGTACATAATGATCTTAAAGAGCATTTACTATGATTTCAGAAGTGGAAGGTGGTGACTTGCTCGTGTACAATTAAGAAAGTTAGCACATTCAGGATTGTAAGAAAATGTAAATCTTGTGCTCCTAGACTTTTGTTGACAAAAAGTATACATATAGCACATAAAAACCATAGAAGCTTTTGGCATTAGCTTTGATGATCAGAAAGTGGCAACAAAGCTAAAGAAATGAAAAATAAAGAACTGAATGATCAGATCATTGCAATCCTTTAAAAGATGCTGGTAATGCAATCAATTTTACAAATTAAGCCCACACCATTCCAAGTCCAGTTTCCCGAACAAGTTACGATGTAAACAGAGATAAAAAGTACCATAGGGTGTAACAAACCTATTAAAACAATAGGAAGATGCCCGACATAGAAAGGTTCGTTAAAATTTTTCTCCAATTTTTTGTCCTTTGAACAACAAATCACACGCCAAACAGTGCCTAAATCAGAATAATAACATTATTTGATCTGAGGAAAAAAAAAACGAAAAACAAAGTAACCAATTATGGGGCAACCACCCGTAAAGGCTTAACTAGCTGTAGTTAAAGCTCAAATGGGAAGGAATCAGACTACATGATTAAAATTTCAAGAATCCAATTATAAAGCAGACAAACAAATAATACACAAGAACTATACTTGAATACCATATGCAACCCAACATTAAATTGAAACAAGTATTACCTTCTTCAGCTACATCAAATCGGAATAAGTAAAATCTTGTCTAGTGCTTTTTCGTTCTTTGAGACTGTTTCTCAGTTGCTAGTCTGTAAATCCAGTAAACCTATTCATACACACACATGCTATAAAGTCAGAAGGCTGAAACTGGATGAAGCTTACACGAATCTTTATATATTAATAACAGGTTAAATTAGAAAAAAATGGGCATATGATTTTGTGTCGGCAGTGGTGTGGGGTTTACCAGAGCGAAGACGTGGGCGCCAATGAGAATGACTACCATTAGAGGTATGAATTCAAGAATCCATGGCCGACTCGAAGCTTGTTGGGGATTCGCCATTTTTACTAGTATTTAATAACACAGTTCTGCGATCTCTCTTTATAAACCCCAGATATGTTTTGGGAGGGGAGAGGGTGAAGTGATTCACTTTTGTGACAAATGCGCCAATAGTCTTCAACCTTTAAAATTTAACAATTTGGTCCTCAACTTTTATTGTAATTGTACATTTAGTGATATGACGGGTCGAGCCGATTCCTTGATTTACCCACCATGCACCCATTAGATCGTTCATCTCCTTTTGATCGTCCAATTTGCAAATACTCTTATCATCAACAAATGTGTATTGAAATCGGTGGCAGACGTCGACCCAATAGTCGTGGACGAAAATTATGGCAGTAGGCAAATTATCAGCGTCACCCCACAGCTATATGATTACTTATTGGCTAATGTTAGAGAGCCTTGTGTTTAACCTCCAATTTTATCTTTGATCAATTGTTCTGTACTTTGAGTATGATATAATTTCGGTATTCAGGTTGAAGATTTAAATGAATACAAACATGTTCCCTCTCTACTAATTTTAAGATTTCAGATGAAATAGTTAATGGTTAACAATGTTTTGTGTTGCATTTCAGATTTTGTGTGTGCTCATAGAGGAGACAATTACAATGAGAGTAGTCAAATACAGGTAATTCATCATGGTTTAGATCAAATACAGTTTCCTAATATTGTTTCCCTATTGTTGTTGTCCCGTTTTGATTTCCTCCGAATAGATTGGCCACGACAGGTCAATTTTCTGATTCTCTTGTTGGATGGATTTGCTAAATAAGTTTGTCTATCTCGATTATGCTCCTTATGTAAACTCTGACATCCTCGATTCATCATTTATTCTCGATAACCATTAGCATTAAGGTTGTTAAGTTCTGATTTACTTGTAAGTATAGCTTGATCAAGCACAACTTCTTGAAGTGCTTGTTTAGATACTAGGAGCCGAGAGGTGTAGTGAAGTCGTCCGATTGCTTTCGTCCTAATAAAAGGAGGTCATCCGGTATAACTTAGCAGCTCTCTCTCTCTCTCTCTCACGTACCGGCCTAGTTCAACATGAGAAGTTTCTTGATTGGCCTTAAAGAGTCGATCTCCTCAAGCTATACCACCATGAAAATTACAAAATAATTTGATCTTATAAAATTTTAGCATATTTCCCTGCATTTATAATTTGGGTTCATTTTATTGGTGGGAGTTGGAGGTATTATAGTTATTGATAATGTCCTTTGGTGTGGAATAGTTGTTGATCAAGGCAGGCAACGAATAACAAGAAGGATTTTGGTTGCTTGGTTTTCGATAGGATAGAACTAATATGGTTTTCATATATGATAGTCGAGAATACATGTTAGTACTCCTACGAGACTGCTAACGTAAACGCGATATCAAGGTGAATATTGAATCATAAGTTTGATAACCGTAACATATTCTTATAGATAATTATACCATTTTTAAATTAATTAAATAAATCTTCGGTCTTTGAAGGGAAGTCTACAAAAGTGAACTTTCGGATTATAGGTTTTCTAGATACTTTGCTGTTACATAGACATTCTCATTTTATAATTTATAAATAACCATGATACTAGTTCACAATGTCTTGTAATGTGTTATTGATAATAGTGAAGTAAAATGTCGATGCTTTTCAAAAATATAATATTCGAGATTATCAGGTAAAACGAGATGTGAAATTAAACGGGACTTGCAAAACAGGATAATGCTTTTGTACTGATACAATTGATAAAAATTAAAGATGACAAAATGCATAGCTCTTTCACTAAAATACAGCCTGCGAAATGCAAAGCAATACATTTATTTTTATGCAATCAGATATTAATTTTTTAGATATAAAAATTCCTCCTTTTAAGATTTACAACTCAAGAAATAGGTGTCACCTATAGCATCCAAAGCGAGTGAAACGTGTCACTCTCCAAAGTCGCCGCGCCTTCTAATTCTTCGCCGCACTCATAATCTTTCCCCATTTACGCATTTTTGCAAACACTTAACTGAAATGGAAACATTGCACAAATAAAGTAAGATCTCAAAAAATTCCTAACCCAGTTTTCCATTTTTCTTCGCATCTCATTCCTATGAGGAGCCTCGTTGCATGTCTTAAACGACACTGTTCCACGGTTCACTCAACAAGTAAAATTTTCTTTTTCTCGATTGCAAGCTTATTACTGTAGTACCCATATTTTTATTAGTTTCTAAATTAGTTACCATGAAAAGGGGATTCGAAGTAAATCATCACTCAACGGGCCCGGATTTTTAATTTTTTTTATTGATTTTCTGGGCGTGAATGTTGTGATTTATAGAGTTCCGTTAATGCGTTTGTTCTTATTTGGAAGCTGATTTCTGTTGTACACTTTTTTATCAATATTCTCAATTTACCAATTGTTTGATTAAAAGGGGTTTCATAGTTATTCATAACTCGACTACCGCAGATTTTTGTTGTGATTTTGATTTATGGGGTTTCATTAATGCGCGTCTTTAATTTTGTTTTCACAGCTATACAGAATGACAGTTCGGTTGAGATCGTTATGTCGAGATTTGTTCTACTCAGAGGTCCGAAGGATTTCTTAATTAGAAGAGTGCAACATAATTATGTATTGGCGCACTTTTTACACCGGAAATTGTAAGTTTATGGTTGGTCCAAGAGTGTACGCACTGTGTACACAGCGAGTGTAAATGAAAAATTAGACAAGCTCATTTTATATCATACCGTGTGAAGTCCATGCAAAATAGTTCTTGTGGAATGTTAATTGGTGATCATGTGGTGCAATAATATCATTAATGATAATGTCTTTATGCACATGGTACTGAAAATTCAGGATTAACTATATGGTTGCTCTGTCGATGCTCTAGAATTAATTGTTGAATAGATTCATTGTTGTTGTGGAGGCGCCTTTTCGTTTAGTTCTTTTATTATTACAAAACTGGGATACCTTTTATTGCTTATTTATGCTTTTGTATTGTATGATATGCAGTTTTTCGAGTGACTACTCCAGTGTGCATGGTGAAAGGCCATCAGCTGAATATGCAAAGTTGAGAAAAGAGTCATTGGAAAGTGAATTTGGACATGCGCTTGATAGATCGGAAAGTCTTTCCGTGTTATACCGTTTTGGTCCATTCTTGGCTTTGTATAGAGCTGCCATTATTTCATTCCATGTGTTTAAGCTAACAATTTGGCGCTTCTTTGTCCATGATATGAAAAAACGTTCTATCAAGGTTTGTTTGTACAATGCCATTGAAAAGAAATTTCATTGATGATCACATTTTGAGACGATTATAGCACTTGTAGTGAGTATTTGGCCCTAGTCCTATCCAAGAAGGAAGGTTGCATTGCGTGGTTAACATACTCATTTACATCTGAGACAGGCAGTTTTGCCAGTACAAGAGACGTATGATTTACATGCTTTCTGGCTGAAGCAACTTTTTATTCATGCTGGTTTTAAGATATATTTATGTTTTCCACTTGATTCTGACCGTTGGTGCCCGAGTGAGAAGCTATGTGGCCAAACGCTTGACATTGTACCAAGGAACATGAGCATATCAATGTATACCCAAGTGAATAATAAGGGTATTTGTGGTGTGCCCCACTGGATGAATGGGTGCATGTTCTGTGGAACTGATCTCTCCGAATTGTGCTTCTTCCTAAAGTTGTGCAACTTGTTCACACGTTGGTCAGTTGGGAGGTTCAAAATCCAAAGGCTGCCTGTAGAACGTGAAGGTTTAGCTGTCTAGGTTGCAAGGACAGTTAAACATTGAAATTGGAAAAAAATCATTTCATGCATTTCAAATTTGGTATACAAATATGTTAGATAGATTATTTCAAGTGGCAAAGCTTTTTGTGTTTTTTCTTAAAGATGTGCAATAGTATATTATTATATTACTCATCTTCAAATTAATACATTGATTCGGGGAAAAGATAATCCTTCATTAGACGTGCATAAATTTTTGCACTTGTCGAATGAAATATATTACACACAACATGCAAAGACTTTGATTAGAAATTATGATGAGTCCTATATATTATGTATGCAAATAGTGAAATGCTTGTTAGCTGTTTCTTAATTACTCTATGATTTTCAGACTCCTTGGGCTAACTAATCATGCAACTCTGTCTTATCATTTTGCAGTTTCGTGAAACTCTTATTAGCCTGGGGCCTTTTTATATCAAGGCAAGTTATACTTCACGTCCTGGATTTGTAGTTTGTAAGCTGTTGATGTCATGTTTCTGCATTTATGGCTTTATTTACTGCAAATCTTACCTTACATCAGTTTTCATCTTTTCTGTGATCTATTTATAATAATATATCGGTGCTTCTAGCATGTTGTAAAGGTGGCCTTTCATGCATTATCTTATGACTATGTATAGACTCAAATACACTTGGGATATAGAGAGCAAAATAGTGTCACTTCTCACTTTTTTTGATTAATTGATCCCTAGATGTTTATTTTGTACCTCCTATAATGGTTGCTTTTAACTCCGCTTTTTTGTTGTTTTTGTGAAGGTAATGGAAGAAAAATGTCAAGCAGAAAAATTATTACATTTTACATATAGGCAAGAGATCTGAAAATCATAATTTGACTACTAATATAAACCCCAAATTACTATTCCACTAGGCAACTTCATTACTGATCAATTTTGTATTGAAGTTCCAAATGAGAGAATAAAAAACTCTCCTACAGAATAACCATCAAACTAAACTTGATTTTATGTGGGAATTATCACGGTTCATCAGCAATATATGTATGGTTTAAGCTGCACCTTTTGTCACACCTCCAATTCTATCAAGCTCTTCCAAAGTTGCCCAAAGCTTTGAATCTTCATAATCTTTAGTTAGAAAAGCAGGCTTTTCTTCCATAAGTGTGCTGGATTTCCTGTTGTCAAACGAATTACAGGCTTTGGAAAAATTTCCCTTTTTGTTTGACTGGAGAGAGATAAAATTTATCGTTACCAGTGAGACTACCTGGAAAATGGGTTTAGTCAATATCATTACTTCAGACTTTTGCTTTTGTAGGTCTGGTGAATTTGTGCAAGGCAAAAACTCAAAGATTATTTTGAAAATAAAGCAAAACTTTAAGAAACGTCTACATAGAAGTCGTTTCAGTGGGACATGGAAACAATCCTACTAGAGGTGAATGGTAGTAGGGTTGGATCCAGTGTAGGGGAAGAAAGGGTGGAACACAATGTCAATTATCATTGTTAAAAAAACTACTTTTGGCTTTTGCCTTGAGTCCCTCTTAAAGTGGGTTGTTTAGAATACAATTTTTGGGAACTTATTAATTGCTACTTTATTAATCTTTTTGGTGCTTGTATGCAAGTGTGACTTTAAATTTTGTTGATATGTTTTATTATGGATGTTTAAGATGGTTTATGATTTATATTTTGTTTCTATAATCTTTTGAATTATTTTAATGGTTTGTCTTGAGGCTTATGTCGCTATGCCTCTCATTAGGGAGTTAAAATACCTCAAAATCCAATTGAGCCTTTTTAAATGTTGCTTAATATGTGGTTTATGAGTTAATCATACGAGTAAATTGATACTATGTACTGCCTCGCGAGGAATGCTTTCACCGTAAGGTTTTACATCTGGTATAGCCATTCAAAAGTAGAGAATCCCTTGGACGTCTAGAGTAACTCTAGACTTTCCTGTTCATATTATATATATTTTTTAAAATTTATAAAGAGCTCAGACTTGAACAACAAAGCAGGAGTCTACCAACCAAGCATATTGTATTCATCATCTTGCGATGTTCCCATAGAGCTGGAGTAAACCTGCTTTATAGGGCCAAATAAAGTGTTGTGATATATCTGAAAGAACTGTATGATATGATACCTGCTTTCCTCACCTGGCTGGCACTGTAAACTATTCAAGTG
This sequence comes from Fraxinus quadrangulata, assembly GCA_903798255.1. Lineage (NCBI taxonomy): Eukaryota > Viridiplantae > Streptophyta > Magnoliopsida > Lamiales > Oleaceae > Fraxinus > Fraxinus quadrangulata. Next base: position 8,901 of record CAIGRB010007001.1, on the reverse strand, counting down.
ATTGCATCTGATTAGGCACATTTCTTTGAGTAGATGAGTGGAAGTATTTTCTTCTTTAATGTCATTAATAAAGAAAATTAATGGAAAATTAATAGTCAAAATATGGTAGCGTCATATCTTGGTGGCTCTATCTTTGTAGGATCATTACATCTAACTATACTAGACGATTAACAAACTTCTGTTTTCTGATTGTAGCAGATGAATGTTTGCTTCATGACTTGTAATCATAATATGGTTTTATCATTTCTATGTTTGATTTCATATCTAGGTATAATGAAATTTGTACTTTCTTGCCTGTTCATTTTTGAGGAGTAATATTTTCTTTAAGGTTGCAAACAATGGAAGAGATGAAGAGTAAGATATATGGATCTGTATATGAATGTTCAAGGATGCTAAGAACATATATTTCTTTAGAATTATAGAAGTCTTGGTAAGGATCACAGATTAACACAAAAAGGATGTTACAGCCATGAAGCATATGGCTTGTTATGGAATCACTGAAATGATAGTGATGAATTTGAAAAGGATAGCCTAAGCCAACCTAGGTTTGTTTCTCACTCTCTCTCAAACTTCCAAAGAGAACTCCCCAGCTGCTTCTTGATTCAATATCAGTCATCTGTGACTGTATACAGTTATTCACTTGCTATCATTGTTGATGGTTCAATAAATTCTAGGCAATCTATTTGATTAACATCATTCAACTGAATTTGTGACCACTGCAGCATTTTAATTCTTTTATGGGCTGCCAAAACTCTATATTTTGATTAAATGTGCGAATAGGTGCTAATTAACTATTTCTGGAATTAACAGCTTGGACAAGCTTTGAGCACGAGACCAGATATACTGCCAACCTTATATTGCCAAGAACTTACTAAGTTACAGGTATGCTGGCCTTTTGCAGTGTAGTGTAATCTATAGCTGAATGCTGGATTAGGGTGAGAATTATTTTTGACTCATCAGTTACCTGGCACATGCTTTTCTTTGTTGCTTTTTATTTGACAACTGATTGCGTTCCAGGATCAAATACCTCCTTTTCCAACAGACGTCGCCATCAGATCTATTGAGTCTCAGTTGGGAATGCCAATATCAAAAGTATTTGCTGATATTAGCGAGGAGCCTATTGCTGCAGCATCCTTGGGACAGGTTTACAAAGGTTCGCGAATCGAGATCTGTAGAACAAATTTATACTTTTCATTCTCCTCCGGTCAACATCTATCGGTAGATTGCTCAATCAATGGATTTTTCATATGGTTGACCTCATAAGTATATGAGACAGATAAGGTGTTAATAGTAATATTTCAGATCTTTTTTACACCTGTATGGGAACAAAATGACATCGACAATAACTTGGTCTATAATATGGTTATAAATATGCTCAATGATTAAAACAATTGGTAATACTTTAGTATTGCTTTGATTATGTTCTGCATCTAGAGTTGAAAGAAGTATTATGAATTTAATTGAATTTATTCTCTCAGAAAATACACTTCAAAAAGTAAGCCAGAACTTCAGAAGAAGTCCTAATATCATTTTGATTTAAAGAAAGTTAGGCTTCTTGGACTTGGCAAAAGAAGATATTAATGTAGAATGATATATATCGGATATATCAATATAATATATCATAGGTGAGCTGTCTTAGACTAGGGTTTTTTTTGCGTTGCCTTTTTGTTAAGTTACTACCTCTCCCATCAATGAAGTACACCAATGCCTTTCATATCATGTTACAAAAAAAAAAAAAAAATTATTTTGTGAAATGAACGATATTCTATACTATGACCTCTTTGTCTAAGTAGACAATTATATATATATATATATTCGGAATTCCGTCATATAGTTGATACTAGAAGCTACTTCTTTCAAAAGGGTTCATTTTAGGATAAGAAAATTTTGTTTTAGGCATATAACACATTTGGTTTTCTAAAATGATTACTACTTTATTGTGTTATAATTATGAGAGGAAGTTTGCTGGTGCTTCAGCAATTGGGTTCTTGTTGGCATGAATTGTTCTTCATATCCTGTTTCTTATTTTCTTTTTTGATTATACTACTCTTTTTCCCTTCTTCTGTTGGAGGGATTTGGAATAAGGTACCAATTTGGATTTGGTCAGAAATACATATTAAGCAGCCAATTTAGCTAAATCTTCGTTTTCCACTTCAAGTTTTGCAGCTCACTTGCATTCTGGAGAGCTTGTAGCTGTTAAAGTTCAGAGGCCTGGTATGTCGTATTTATTGACCCTCGATGCATTGTTATTTCATATGATTGGAGGTCAACTAAAGCGATTTGCCAAAGCTCGTAAAGATCTGTTAGGAGCAGTGAATGAGATGGTGAGACTCTTGAACATGTTATATATACGGAGCCAGTTAACAATAACACGCAATTATGCATTGAATAATCTGTTTGTGGAGTACAATAGCGAGACTACATCTAGATCTCAATTACTGGAGTAATTTCTTGCAAACGACATTCTGATGCACATTATTTTGTGTACTCAACTAGCTAATTTACATTATTATATTGGCTTTGACTTCTCAAGGATGGGGGTGAATACATGACCATAATTGTTACAAGTATGATTGTACTATTTAAGTGATTGTTTTGCCAATGAAATAGGAAGAAAGATGAAGAATGTCATAACATTGTTAGATTGTTCACATATCAATATATTTCCATAACAATTTGGCTCATCCATTGGTCTATTTATTTTCTTTCAAATGGCACATATCTTTAATTAGTTCGTCTATTATGTGTGTTCCAATTTTCTTAGGTTTTCCTTGAATGGATAGGTGAGACACATGTTTGAGGAAATTGATTATATCTTGGAAGGTCAAAATGCTGAGAGATTTGCTTCACTCTACGCCTGCTGCTTCTGTAAGTTCTACATTTACAGCCATTTTCTTTTGATTTGCTCGTTTTGTGGCAGCTGTACATAACAGAGAGAGTACAAGTTCAGTTTTTTGGTGCAATATTTACAAATTAAGGTGATGGCTGTTGTGTGTTGATACATGATGCACTCATTTTGGGCAGGATGAGTGGTTTGTCATGTATTTGACTTTTGTGGAGGTTCATTAGTGTCTTGTGGTTTAATATTGAAGTCTGAGATAAGAGTTCAGTAGACTATCTTTTTAGCTACGAAGTTTATGTGGAGGTTCATTAGTGTCTTGTGGTTTAACATTGAAGTCTGAGATAAGAGTTCGGTAGACTATCTTTTTAGCTACGAAGTTCACAAATGAACCAAATGTTTTTATGTTATGGTAAAGGTATCTAAGATATGCCATCATCATCATTTAATATTTTAGTCTAGATGATGCATTCCTGCATTATAATAACAGAAGAAGATTCTCCCTTTTAGGTTCTCAGTTTATATAGAATATGACAACTATCCTTAATGTCTTTATAACCTATTTCGTTTGCGAAAATTTGACAGAACCAATCTCAACATGTTAAAAAGTGTCTTAAAATGGCCTGAAGCCTCAAAAGCTTCCTCCATCATGATTGTTATCATTGTTATTAATGAGGGATGCTGTAGTTGAGGTATGCTGGGCATAACCAAGATTGTGGAAATTGTTGAAGAAACTAATAGATATGATCTTATGCATATACGCTGGTAAAGTACTATCTTGAAGCAGAAGATGCCAACATTTTCTGCATATTTTGATCAATGCAATCGGTCATCTTGTGAAGCAATAGAAACCATAGTGAGATGAGACCTCATCCGAAATACACACACACACACACACACACACATATGCTATCAGCTATCTTGTTTTCTGTAGTTTGCTGTCATTTCTCCATTATGGTAAATCGAGCAGGGAACTTAGACAATATTTGCGTGCTTTGGTACAACCTTTCTATTTCCCCTTTGTTTCATTGGTTATGATGTATGATTTGGTTATCAGATAATGATGAAGGGAATTCCAAAGATAATACTGTAGCATATGCGAAAGCAAGTGGGATCAAGATACCTAAAATATATTGGAACTTAACCCGTAAAGCTGTGCTTACAATGGAATGGATTGATGGGATCAAGCTTACGGATGAAAATCGTCTACGGGAGGCCCGTCTAAATCGGAAGAAACTCATCGATGAGGTAGTCAGATGCATGGTTCCTAATTTTGCGCCCCTCCCTCCAACCAACACACGCGCACACACACACACAAAACTTTATCTTTTTAATATCTCATTTTGTGAAAGGATTTAGTATGTTAAATATTTTGTGTATTTTAAGGTGTTTAATTTTGACTGGATTTGAGAATCTGGTTTTTCAACATTCGCTTAAGTTGGATCTTTCTTCAGTATCAATTCACTTGCAGCTGGGACTTAAATATTTTGGTCCTCTATTATGCTTTTTAGGGGTTGTACTGCTCTTTGAGGCAATTGCTGGAGGTGGGGTTTTTCCACGCTGATCCTCATCCTGGAAATCTTGTTGCTACTGAGGATGGATGCCTTGCTTATTTTGACTTCGGGATGATGGGTGATATTCCGCGGCACTATCGTGTGGGACTTATTAGAGTGGTGAGCAACATTTGGTGCATCCTCAAAATAATATATCACCTGCTGTCTTTATATCCTTATTCCTGCTGGAGTACCTTTTCATTATTCTCTTTCAGCCTTTCTGTTTGATACCGTACCGGTGGGATTAGGCAGGAGTCAGAAGGCAAATAGTTACTTATTCCACTTGAATACTTTAGTGCATGTTAAATCTTTTATTATTTTGTCTTAATTGTTTTTGCCTCAAATCCTCAAATGTTGGGCCCTCATATTAGAGATTTTTCATTTATTTTCCCATAATTATCTTCCATTACTTCGCATGAATGTGAATGTAGTATTTTCTCTGGAAGTTATATGATGTACTGCACTTTTTGATACGTTTTGATTTCAGTTGGTGCACTTTGTAAATCGTGATTCTTTGGGATTGGCAAATGACTTCCTGTCTCTGGGATTCCTTCCTGAAGGTGTTGACATACATTCAGTCTCAGATGCTTTGAGAGCATCCTTCGGTGATGGAACAAGACAATCCCAAGATTTTCAGGTCTTGTGACTTTCTATTAGTATCTTTTTATATACCGTTCAGACTTCAGTGTGATATCAGTGAGTGTTATGCAGAACTAAACATTTTCATCCCACGGTCTATAATCTATATTGCCTCCATATGTCTAAATGTATTGAATTGTCTTTGGACTCAGGGCATTATGAATCAGTTATTTGATGTCACGTATGAATTCAATTTTTCTCTTCCTCCTGATTACGCTTTGGTGATAAGAGCCCTAGGATCACTTGAAGGAACGGCAAAAGTCTTGGATCCTGATTTCAAAGTGGTTGAGAGTGCATATCCTTTCATCATCGGGAGGCTTTTGGTGGACCCAAGTCCTGATATGAGGAAAATTTTAAAGCAACTTCTCATCCGAAATGATGGCTCCATAAGATGGAATCGGCTTGAACGACTGGTAAGTATCTCACCTGTCCCCCTCATTCTCCTTTCTACAGGTCTCTTTTTACTTTTATGGGACATGTCAAGTAGGAAGTGAAAGCTTCTGATTTGGGGCTGCAAGAGTAATTTGAGAGAAGTAAATTATTTGGCTTGCACACAAATAATCTTTATTTAAATGAGCTTGGTCACTCAGCTATGACTTGAAAGTCACCATTGCAATTACAGCCAGAAACAGTGAAATATTTTGTTAGAAAATGCAACTTACACCTAAATACATTACTTCCAGTCAGTGAGCTGGTGGCCAAACTCTTCTTTACCAAATATTCTTTACCGAATATTGTTCTGTACTACTATTATCCCTGTCATACTGCTGCTCATTGTTTGATTCCTGTATCTGTTAGCTTCAATCTAAATAGCTTTTAGTTGATTTGTATACCATACTTGAAATATTGACGGACTCTATACAATTTTATTATTTCAGATAGCAGCAATATCTCAACAGGCTTCTGAAACTGATGAAGCCTCATCAAAAGATCATGATAATTCTTCAACTCGATTGGGATGGAAGTCCTTTAATATGCGTTCTGTTGTGTCCGCCACTGAAGATCTTTTACAATTTATCTTGTCCCACAAAGGTTCCAGGGTGCGGGTTTTTCTTGTGAGGGACCTACTTAAGGCAGCCGATACTTTTCTTGAAGATGAAGTCATTGCTTGTTGTTCTAAGGAAAACTCTCAGAAAGCTACCTCACTTGAATCTGAGGTTCGTCTATAGCAGTATTTTGAGCCATTAAAGGCAGTATTACAGCTAACAATGATCCAAGTGCTTTTGATTCAATTAAAGAGACTTCAATTATATTTGGAGGGTCACTACTATTTTTCCTTGTATACTCTCTCTTACTCATCCTGATAAATACTGTTTTACGATTAATTTGGCAGCGTAAGGCAATGCTGATGAGAGTGGTTAATGGGTTTCGATCTCTCCAACATGCAATAATGTTGGCTCCAGATGTATGGACTGCTATGCTATTTCGTATGTCATTAAAACCCGAATTTCAAAGATTTGCTTTTGCTATTGTCTCAGCCTTGGCGTCACACTCTTGCCGTAAAATTCCAGAAACATTTTGGGTTTGTATTTCGAGAATAATTCATGAATTGGAGAAATCTGGAATGTAGTTCCTTATTATTTTTGATCATTTTATCCTCTGGTTTGTCTCTCGTGGCTCGAATTTTGTTCGGTGAATTGAAAAGGAAAGGAGCTCAGTCTATACATCAAAGAAGCAATGAGGTCAAGTCAAGCTAGCTGATTCTAGTCTATGTTTGGTTTATGTTTATAATACAGTTTATAATCGAGGAATCACAATTATTTATTTTTATTTTTTTAAATATTTATAAGTATTATTTACTTATTTTCACTCATTTCTAACTATAATTTAAACAATTTGTGAACACTTCCAAACAAGTTTTAAAATGAATAATAGAAATGGAAAATCAAATACGAATAAGATTTATTCCAGTGCATTATTTTTCATCAAAATTAAACAATAATTTTCTATTAGTATTGCAATTCCAAAGAATTTCATTTTTATAAAATGTAATTTACTTTTTTAATAAGTAATTTATTTATTTATTTGGTATAAAAAGTAATTTTTAAGCAGGAAAAACATGACTTGATGATTGTGGATGAATTGAATGACGATATTCATCACGAGTGACGAGGGGCGTTTACCTAATGATAATGGACTTCTTGATTTAATGTATATTGAATTAAAATGTATTAGAACTTCACTTGGTAATAAATTGAGGGATTTAATTTACTGCTACACTACATCTAACTCGTGAACACCAATGGTAATTTCATCACAATTCACCAAAAATAACAAGTGATTGATCACCCAATTCTATTAACACTTATCATTATGCATTTTGTAAAATAATTCATCGTTATATTATCTAAATCATTGCACAAGACAATATGAATCAACATTTCAAAAGATAATTCATTTGGATATATTTATTGATCAAATAGGTTGGAAATATCTCACACCAATTTTAAATGTTTCTGTTAGAAAAATACGGGTCGTGGGTCGCCCACGTGGGATGACCCAACCCACAAGTCATTAAAATGATTAGAGGGAGTGGTCTGAATTTGAAATTCAAACATACAACTTCCAAACCACCATTAACTCTCATACAACTTTCATTCATTATGCCTTGAAGGGAAGGAAAAAAATGGTATGAAAAAATTGTGTGGAAATTGACACAAAAATTGGAGAGTCCTTAGAACCATATTTTTTTGTATGAAATCTCACAAAAATTGACACTTAGATTGTGGATAATAATCCCATTTCATTGTGATCGGGATTGAGACTATTGGAGAACATGAAAATGCAGATTTTGGAGCTTTGGAATGCAAGGTGATTCAACCATTCAAAAGATGTTGGAATTCATCATTTCAAATAAGTTTTTTGACCCGAAATTCATGCTAGAGAATGTTACGAATTCTTACATTGGTATCAGAGTCGTAAAAGTTATTTCCCTTGCTTGCTATAAATGGAATTATTATGTTGAAAAATGCATGTAGACCATTTTTGTTGAAACTTGAAGCATTGTTAATTGCATATCATGAAATATGCAACATAAATTCATGAAATTTTTACAGCATATTCCTTATATGATGTAGATCATAGCTGCAGAGTTTGAAAATTTTTGATTTTATAAGTTTGGAGAAAAACGAAAACTTAGATAAAATTGTAGAAATTTAAATATTTACTGCCATCTGCTCATTCATCTTCGTGTTGTAAGATCAGTATGTGTAGAAATGTCTTCTCATAAGCTTTCCAACCATATAAAGAACTCAAAATTTGGACTTAAAATGAAGAAGTTGTGAAGATTCAAAGTTTTGGATGAAAATATGATTTTTGCATTAAAATCGGTAAAACCCGAAACTTAATCAAATGAAAACTTCTTCCACACTATGTTTCATGATAACCATTTGATATGGTTTGATAGATTTTCTCGATACATTTCCAACTGTATAAATAATATAATTTTTGGCATTGAATTGAAGAAGTTATGGCCTTTTGAAATTTTGACAGAAATCTGTAAAATAGGAAAAAAAACTGCAATTTTTCTTTGATGAATAGTAACCCCGCGAAAAAAAAGGTAGAAACATGATCTGTTGCCGTGGACCTAAATGATTCCAAATTCAATTTTGAGAGAATTGCAAAGTGGTCTCTTAAATATTCCAAATGCACTTTCAAAAATTGCATGTTGGTCCCCATTTTTGAATGTTGATTATTCCAAATGCAATTTGAAATATTACATATTGTATATTGGTCCCAAAATTATTTTTTGGAAGTTGATTATTCGAATAACATTTTCGAAATTTGCAATTAGATTCTTGAAATATTCTTGATTTTTATTTGCAATTAAAATTAATTTTCAGAAAATCAAAATATTTTATTTTATTTTAT
>CAIGRB010006975.1:0-12678 GCA_903798255.1 Fraxinus quadrangulata | reverse complement strand
TGTTATTGCCCAACATTTCAAAGAAGCTGGATCCATCTTGGTTTTTCTTCATTGAAGATGTCGGCCAGAGGAGATATCAGAACTCTGCTGCCTCCAATCTGCAACAGATAACATATGGCCATACTCACAAAAATGCATAAAGGCCGATACTGGGGAGGGAGGGAGAAAGGAGAAGAGAGACCAAACTAGAGTATGATGAGATCCAAAGTGCTGTACTTAAGTGGTGTTTGCTGAAATTACGTGATATAACCTATCCAATTTTTGTTAATAACATCCTTTCTTGTTGTGTTTAAACTTAACATACAATCAATATGCTCTAGTGCTAAATATCAGTACCTTGTTCTAGTAGACAAGTTTAGCTTACCAAAATTAAAGATTACTTTTCCCAGTAATCACATCAACCAAATTTCTAAATTCCTATAGCCATACACAATCACCATCTAGTTTAACCATTCCAAGACAAGTCTTGTTTAATTTGAAATTCCCATGTAGTAGAACTATTTATTCCATAAAGAAAACATGTCGAGATCCATATTGTTATAACTAGGCAATCACTCTCCAAAAGTATAGATCCATTAAATAATTTAAGATAGATTAAATAGAGCCAAAGATCCTTGCACAACATGTACGGTTTATACTTGGCCTTTTAAGAATTAAGTCTTCCAATTTTAAACCACAAAATCTGATTGATTCCACACTTTATGACATACACACAATCACAGGTTCATAGAGTTTCTTACTGTCTTAACTACATGGGTTGTCCATCAAATATCAAAAACTTGTGCTGCCTCCATCCGACAAGTATGGATAGTAGAATGGAGAAGCATGACCTACAATAGAAATTATGATTTCATTAGTGCATATATGAAACTATCCAACTGCCTAATGAATGTGAACCTACCTTGGGAATTGTATCTGACATTCATTGACAACAAATTCATCAAATTGGAAGATTGCAAGTGTTGAGCATACGATAACGATGTCGGCATGCCATATTGTGGTAATGGGAATGGCATCGGAAGTGAAAGTTGTGAAAATGTGAATTGTGGAGACATGGAATATTGTTGAGCTGCATATATAGGCTAAGATTTGAGTTCACCCGCATGCATCTGACTACGCTTTGATGTTGGTCTCTTTCGTATAACAGAAGTCGAACTTCCCTGCACGTCAATCATAATAAATGAGACTTTATGCGTACAATAAATTTCAATTTCACATAGTTTTTGGGATCCATATACTTGTACCTTTTTTTGAAGTCGACTCTAAGGATCCTTTTTGTCGAACTTTTTTTGGCACGCACTTTCTTCTGGAGGATGTTGGATCCATTACATTCTGGCTTGTAGTATTTTGTGAGTCATTACAAAAACCGGCTAATTGATTCTTTCGATGCGAAATGGTATTACTTCCACAAATCAACTTCGTTAACGCTAGTCACTGGTGGACCCAGGAAAGGTCCTGGGAGGCAAGTGCCCCCCAACTTTTGAGAAATTTTTTTATGAAATCATGTTTGGTATCGATTGAAATTTTAATTTTAATTTAAATCAAAATTAACAATTAATTTTAATAACATATTTCATGGAATTCATAACTGTTTAACTTTTATCAAAATTTACTAAAAATTTGATTTTAATCTTTACAAAATAGGGGCAAAATCACAATAAATTTGAATTTCGATAACATGCTAATTTTACGAATTCTCCGACGATAGTATGCTAATCGAATCTACAAATTGCTTATGTCATCTCAAAACTTATTTCAAGAACTAAATTATGGACATATTGAATAGTCAAAACACATATCGAAAATAGTTAAATATACATTAAACATGGGTCTTACAGAAAGAAGTCTAACTCACATTTTTAAAAAAAAAATCAATTATTTCATTAACATTTATTATTTTTGCGATAAAAATTTCTCAATGTAATTTTCATTATTTTATTAGGAAATTTATATGAAATATGACATCAATTTTTTTTGAAAATTTACATCCGAAAAAGTCATATCTCATATAAATTTTCGGATGTAAGATTACGTAGGGTATGGTATTTTTGGACGTAAATTTTCGATTGTAAAATTTCTCCCAACTTCTTTGCAAGTTGATTGTGCCTCCCTAATTTTAAAGTATTGCGTCCGTCCCTGACGCTAGCTCCTTAGATTGTAGTCCAATCCATTCCATTATGGCACGAGTCCGGACTTCATCATCTGTAGTAAGGTCTGCCAATATGGCGAAAGCCTGACACATACTATCGTATCTCAACTGTCCATGAGAACTAACCAATCCGTCTAGTTGACTACGACCTTCGAATGTGCTCTACTAACATCTCTTCTCCAACATTACAAAATATACCATTCGGGAAGTGATGTTATGTCATTACGGATCAACGCAGTGATGGCATGCCTATATATTATTCCTCTGAATTCGAACAAGTGGCAGCTGAAAACTAATTTCGCAGTCCTCTCTTCGATATGTAACTTTGAACGATATCTTCTTCCAACGTTGTTCATATACAACATCCTCACTTACATCGTACGTCATCCCCAGAAGTTCTTCCGATGAAGATATGAGATCGCAGTAAACCTTACCCATGAACTCCTCCTGAACTTCTCTAAACTTTGAAATGGTGTATATTGATTGAAATTGTTTCTCCATGTCATAAGTTGTTGCACACGGTACCATTTGTGCAAATGATCTAAATTCAGCCTGGAACTCCTTCTCAACTTTATTTCGTAGTGCCTGTTCATACTGTTCGACGAACTATTTCAAAGATGTCTTTGAATGAATGTATCCATCGAAAAATGCATACTTTCACTTCTTTGCGTTGTCGACATCCTTGCCCAAAAAGTAGTTTTCAAAAAACAAGGGACCCATCGTCCTCGATTATCATAAAGGCCTGACAACCCAAGTATTATCCTGCAATTCATATGACTCAATCATCGCTATCCACCCTCCTTCAAATTCTTCAATAGTCTGAGAATCATAAATAAGTCCGTGAATAGTCGAAAATATCGAACCCTTATCCACGTAGTAGCCAAACTTCTTAGGTAACTTCTTCAATTTATGCCACAAGCACCATTCGTTCTTCATATTTGGAAATACGATCTGAATTGCATTCTGCATTGCCCGATATTGATCAGTAATTATTCAACATGGAGCTTGACCATGCATACACTTAAATCATTATGTGAACAACCACATAAAAGAGTCTCTGTCCTCGTTCGACACCAAACCCCGAACGACATGTCATATTTATTGGTCAGGTAGGTGGTATCAAATGTGACGACATCCTAAAACTCCTTAAACGCTTACCTAGACCGATTGTCTACCCAGAATACATTCCTTAGACGCGAATCATCATCCAAATCCATTCTAAAGTAAAAAATTCGAACACGTTGACTGCATTTTTGGAAAGTAGGATTGTATTGCTGCAGCGTCTCCTGCTCCAAGTCGTAATCGCCTAACTTGTTCAATATAGTTTCGACAATCATTTTCGTTGCAAGTCATATTCTCATAACCACCTGCTTCCACCACTATCGAATTGTAGGATTTGTGCGATGGAATGTCGGCTAGATCATTCATTTCAAGCTTCCTCTTCACGTGTGCACTCAGTTCTTGATTGCAACGGTACATCCTGAACTTTGTAGGACTTGTTTTGTGATTGTGCTCTAAGTGGACTGTGTTGAATCTCCATGAGCCATGAATAGCCGAAGATGCAGATATCCTAGCTTTACAAACCATCTGAATTGTAGGTTGCGAGCCGTTTTTAGTAGAACTTCTTTTGCCTTCCCGACTACATGTCAACGTCATATATTTTAAAACTCTGTCTTCATCCTTCTTTGAAGTGCATTTCCTAACTGGAAAACCAACGGTATATGCATATCTTTTGTAGAAATCCCACATTTCGTTCTCATCCTTGAACGTCCCTACCTCAGACACAATACTGCAAACTCCTTGTTCAATTATATCTTCCACTTGGTTTATACTGTCTTCCACGTTCTCATTGTCTGAGATGACCAAAATATCATCATCCACGTCATTCATGATTTATTCAACTACAAAAATATAAGCATTCCAATTCAGCAATACATTAACACCGCACAAATCATTCATTTCAATGTAGATGCATGGATTTCTTCAGGCGTCATGCCTTCTCACGAGAGCCAAAATTAAATTGCAAAATGAGTCAGGTAAAAATATTAATTCTGAAAATTCAATTCCATTTAACATGAGGAAGCATGGTCACAATTTGAGCAAATTTCACTATCCCAATTTGGGAAAAAACATAAAAATGCATAGTTTCAACTATAGATGCATTGAATTTTGGATGATGCATAACCCATATCATATAAATTTCAGAAATTCAAACAATGTACTGCATGACAGTGCTCATACCTTCCTGTGTAATGGGTCATCGTTTATTTGTTTACACGAAGCTGGGTACAAAGATGGACGAAGCTCGAAGAAATAATGGAAAAGCTGATAGACCTTCACCAAGAATAGAAAGATGGAGGGGACGCTTTGACGAAGCTGGGCTACACGACTAACTAATGGCTGCTGTTTACACAAAGATGAAGTTGATGGGCCGAACAAACGAGGCTCGACTGAAGCCAGAACAAAAGACGATTGGACCTTCACGTTCATACGAATCTCCACTGGAAGACGAAGACGATGATTGGTAGTACATTTGGGGGAAAATTTACGTCTTTATTGTGGGCTTCATCATTTGAGGGACTATTGGAGTGTTGAATTTTGGGGTAAATACATGTGGATCCTTATTCAATTGTTGTTTATTCATTCCATTTTCCTGAGTCACATGGAGTTTCTCATGCCATGTCAACATTTTCCCAAACATGCATTTGTCAAGTGTTTTGAGGTGGAGAAGGACACCAAGAACAAAGGGCGATTATTCAATTGTTGTAGCTCGAAATGTGGATTTTGGGATCGGGTGAATGAGGATGAAACTAGCGATGAATCAAAGTTAGTTAGCATTTCGACGACTTCTCCCATGGCGATCGAAGCAGCTAAAGAACTCTGTGGCATGTTCAAAATTCAGTGTCAGTTCACTAACGAACATCTTGAGGTTTCTGTGAGTGTGACAGTTCGCAAAGGAAGCCCAAGTGTGGAAAGGGTGGAAGAAGGAAAGGGGAAGGCATGAGTTTTTGTTGTGATTGGATGAATGACAATGTCATTTTGTGGATGAATTAGTAGTTTGCTTAGGTTGCTGTGTGTAGTGTAGAAAGTTGTATTTCGGTTACATAATCTTAATAAATAAGTTAGCTGCATTTGTAAGTTCAAGAGTATTTTCTCTCTTCTTTAATTAGTATTTCCCTGTAAACTTCATCAACCATGACAACTAGTATCTAAATGAAGCAACCAAATAAAAGATTAATGTCTGCATAATCAATATGAAATTAGAGTACATCAGAACATGAAAAATGTCTGATGGTGAGCAAATTATAAGGTCATGTCGACCAGCTCATAATGGAAAACCAATCAACAAACAGTAGCTTAGTTCTAAATAAAAGGTAGTTTTTGCTCTTCCCTCCAGTGTTCCATTTCAGCATTAACCAAGCATTCATATAGTTGCACTGACTGAAAAGCAGATCACTGGTAAGGCAGTGGATTGAATACGAAATCATATGTTTGCGGCATTCCTGTAGAATGCAAGCATTAATATGCAAAATTGCAAAGATGCTGGGAATGAAAACACATCGGATGTAACCTAATTACCTTGAGCATTCACTATAACGTTTCTTGATGACAGCAAGATGAAATTGGATGACTGTAATTGTTGTGTAACTTGAAAATGTTGGTTGACACCCTACATGAAAGGATATCATTAGTAACATGTAAAATTAATATCGAATGTACAATATCTATATATGCCAACCTTAAGCATTTGTGAGTACGGTAATGGCACCGGCATGGGATAAGCAGCTTGTTGAGGTGGCTGAACGACTGGTACACCATCTCCCACATTACTCCCACGTGCCTTGACTCTTTTTCCTTTAGTTGAACTTGAAGATGCTTACATAACATACACGTATATTATCCATCAGGCATGTTAAGAAGATAATATCATCATGATGTAAAATTTGAACATACTTTTACTTTATGCTTAACGGATTCCAATGGGCTCTTTTTACGAAATTTGTAGGGCGTGCCCTTCCTCTTTACACATTTTAGATCCCTTACACTCCCACTACCAATATCGTGGGATGCTCTACACTGAGATATTGTTTAAGTATAGGGGGACAATACATTACTCCCACAACCTGACTTCGACGTCATTATATTTTTGCACTTAGATTCGCTCCATTCCACTATAGCATTAGATGCAACATCATCATCTGCAGTTATGTTCGCCAACGTAGCGAAACATTTTACCATTTTATCATACCTCAGCTGTACAGGAGTACTACTCAAACCATCGTAATTCACTGCGACCCTCGTGTGTACTCTATGAACATCTCTACGCCATCTTCATAATATGTATCTTTCTGGCAACTTCTTCACGTCATTCCGAATCAATACTGTGATCGCATGTCTGCATATTATTCCTCTAAACTCGAACAAGTGGCAAGTGCATGTAATTTCATAGTTGTCACTCTGAGACGAGGAATGTTTTGTTCTTCGATTGATTGTCATGTATAACATCCTCACATACCTCGTACATTGTTCTGCAAAGTCCTTTCGAAGTAGATATGAGGTCACAATAAACCTTTCCAGCAAACTCATGTTGAACTTCCTTGAATTTCTTAATTCTGTAAACTTCTTGGAATTTCTTTTCAATTTTATACCTCGTTGCACAAGTTACCATTTGCGAGTAAGACTTGAAATCTGCATGAAACTCCTTCTCAACCTTATTTCTCAATGCTCGTTTGTACTGTTGAACAAATTGTTTGAGTGAAGTCTTCGAATGCACATATCCATCGAAGAATGTATTTATACTCTCACTGTGTTGAGTTGTTGACATCCCTGCCCTGAAAGTGGTTTTTAAATAGCATGGAACCTAACAGCCTCTGTTCTCATACAATCCTGACAACCAGTCATTATCAAGCAAATTATACATTTCTGTCATCACTCTCCAACCTTCTTCTAACTCCTTAACAACAAGACAATCGTACACCAATACATGTATAGTAAAAAATATCGAAGCTTTGTCTACGTGGTATCGAAACCTTTCTGGCAACTTCTTCAAAATGTGCCACAAATACCATCTATGCTTCGTGTTGGGGAACACGATCTGAATTGCATTTTGCATGGCCCTATCCTGATCAGTTATTATCCCATGTGGAGCTTGGCCATGCGTGTACTGTAGCCATGTCCTGAACAGCCACACAAATGTATCTGTATCCTCATTTGATAGCAAACCACTTCCAAGAAGTGTCGATTGTTCGTGGTGATTCACTCTAACAAAATGGCCAAACGACATGCCATACTTATTCGTGAGGTACGTGGTGTCAAATGTGACAACATCACCAAACTCTTTACATGCTTGCCTGCTCCTATTGTCTGCCCAGAAAACATTCTTTAGCTGAGACTTTTCATCCAAATCTATTGTTGCGAAGACTCTTGCATTTTCGAAGAGTATGGTTATGTTGTTGCGGCGTCTCCTTCTCCAAGTTTTAACCGCCTAACTTGTTCAACATAATTTTGAGAGTATTTTTCTATGAAAGTCATGTTCTCATATCTACCTGCTTCTACAAATACAGAGTTGTAACTTTTATGCAGTGAAATTCCTGCCATGTCATTTACTTTAAGTCGCCGTTTGACAAGTGCACTCAATTCTCGGTTGCAACGATACAGTCTCGACTTTGATGGACTTATTTCATGATTGTGATCAAGGTTTACTGTTTTAATTCTCCATATTCCCCGAATATCCGAAGATACAGTCAACCTCGCTTTACATCCATTCTAAACGGTTGCTTGGGACTTCAAAGAACCACTTATATTACATCCCTTTTTTCCCTTCACAACTACAAACAAATGTAACATATCTCATCACTCCATCATCGTCCTTTTTCAAATTTCTTTTCCTAACAGGGAAACCTAGATTATATGCATATCTTTGTAAAACTCAAATATTTCATTTTCATCTTTAAACTTCATCCCCACCTCAGGCACCATCGCATCCACTCCTCCTAACGTTTCCTCATTAGATAACTTCATATTGTCGATAACATTGTCGTTATCCAAATCCACAAATGTAAACTCATCCTCAACTTCCAAAATTTCTTTCCCTGCTACAAAAGCCCGATTACAATGTTAATACCACTTCCAATATACTAAAATGAGAACATTGACATGGAATTATAATGAAAAAGAGAGCAATCACATGAAATTACAATCTTTTTATTAGTATAAATATGGGCAGATCGATTCCAATTACTTCTAAGAAAAGCTGAAAATCAGCTCCATCCCGCTGGTATATTACATTTCATCTCATATTCCACTAAAAGGTTGTTCCCCAATAGTAAACAATTGAATAAATAGATTCCATTACTTTTCAAAATTAGAAAATTACATTACGACTGCCGGAACTCAATTTCAAATTCAACAGTCGGAATTATACTTTTTCCGTCATCCCCAACACCAAAGATTGAGTAAAATGGATTCCATTACGTTTCAAAATTAGAATAATACATTTTGAGTGCCGGAACTTAAATTAAATTTCGACCGTCACAACTTACCTTTTTCCGTCATCCCCTCCACTGTTATAGAGTGTTTACCTCATTTCTAATCGATGTTGGAACTCGTACAGTTGGGTCGAAAAATATGGGTTCAAAACAAGCAGTAGTGTAGTCAAATTTTGGCTCCAAAGTTGAAGAAATTTTCGGCAAAAGGAGCGAAAGTGTAGTTGAAGAAGAGTTTCTGCAAAACTAGCGCCAGTCAAAACAAGCTGTTGTAAAAATGAAAGAGGTTTTGAAATGGTACCAAATGAATTGTAAATGGGCCAACTCGATAATGACCATTTTCTGTTTCTTTTCATTTTTTCCTTTATTCCCTATTTCTATGTCATTCCGTCCTCCAACATGTCAACTGCTATGCTACATATTCTTGAAAAGAATTGCACTTATAGTCATGTTTATAAATAGATGGACAAAATGGCAATATATGAGCAAGTAGTTCCACACGTATTTATTTGGTTAAACAAAATCCTCTCTACTTATACAAATTTTCACCTTATTCCTTTTTCCAAAATTTCTTTAAGTAAACACTTTCTAGCTTAAACACAAATACACGATGGACTACAACTTTGATAATAGCAATCTTCACTTGAACTCCGATGTGTCTAACGAATCAGACGACGAGGTGGTCCTGCAACAACTAGAAGATGATATCGAAACATGGCTTAGATATCGTTGCATTTCCAAACATATGGTACAAAAGTACTTGTGTAATTCTGTAGAACCATGCTTTCTTTTCCCTTCTCGATGAATCAAACATCTGTCCATTGTACAAAATTCGCATGTCTATCCACAAACCTGTTTTCAGGAATTTTGAATGTACTTGCAAATGTTCACGTACTTCATGCACATTCTTCTTGATGAGTACGATTTGAGAAGTAGTGCGAACATAGACGTTTACAAGTAGGTAGGAATGTTTTTATGTCCTAGCATACGGAAAATGCTATTGACAAGTGCGAATGCTCTTCGATCACTTTTTGTAGTCCATAAGCCACTATTTCAAGACTTTGCTACGAGCTGTTGTTATGTTTGCAGGAAATGCCATTAAGCCTAATAAAAATTAAAACAAGTAGAAGGATATTATCGGCCAGACGTTAAGGAATATCCGCTTTTCCAAGTAAACATTATTTTGTCAATATGTTGTTGCAAGTATTATTATGTTTGGATGTATGCGATTTCAACCTATGCTTAAGATTTGTGCTGTTCTTTTACGTCGATTGGCTTAACCCGATTCTCTTTCTATAATGGCAAATACGTACGATTGTCAAATATTGGCAAACACAATACACAATCCAGATATTAATTTTTCAACTCCATCTCTTGGGAAGTATTGTCTAGTGGACTCAGGATTTGCTCATAGACCAGGTTACATGGCTCCATATAAAGTTCAAATATTCGATACCATTTTCAAAAGTTTCATACCTAGTTGACAGGTCGACGTCGAAGGTTTCGCGATGCATGAGAATGCTTTAATTTCTATCGCATGTCCTGTAGGAACTTCATTGAGAGGTCGTTTAGGGTCTTGAAGTAGCGTTGAAAAATACTTGATCACATGTCGAGCTACTTGTGTCGTGCTCAAACAACGGTTGTTGTCGCGACAATGGTAGTGCACAATTTTCTTAAGAGAAATGGCAATGTTGACAAACTATTCGATAGAGCCGAGGAGGCAAGCGACGAAGAAGTGGAGATAGACATTCCCAACAAGTAGGATGAAATTGCTGTCGGAATGGATGCGACATCGAGGATGATTTAACATGGGAACAATTGTATGATTACATGGCGCACGAACTTTGATAGTATGTTGTCCAAAAAAACCTTTCGACGAGCCTAAAAATATCTCTATCTGAAAAAATTGGTTATTTGGTTTGTCATGTAATTTACGTGTGTAGAAGTCGATGTCTGAACGGAATGTTATTGTGTATCGAATAAAATCTTCTCAAACTACTATTTTACGTAATATGGCCACATTTGTAGGTAGGCATCAATGGTCGCTGAAGTACAAGTAACAAATTACTCGAACTACAATAAAAATAGTTCCAATTTTCCACTTCATTTTTATTGTTTGCACATAATCAATCATTTGTGGTAAAGGTATTTATAGTATTTTTGGGCTTTAGAAGAAAGAATTATGGTCAAATGGAGCTTTGTTTAGATGACAACTTCTGACATCATACAGGGCAGCTTGGGCCCAATACACTATAGCAAACAATGGTTAAAAAAATTTAGTGGCATCAAACATGGGCTCAAGAGTTTTGCCCACCTCCTGCAAGGGATGGGAGTGTTGTAACATAAAACAAATTTTAAATTTTCGAGGATCTATTTTATCACTTGTACACAGAAAGTGCTTATTCTGCCTTGTCTTATTAGGGGCGACTGTATTCAAGAGGTGTAAAATATTTATTTAACATTAATCCTTCAAAAATGAGTTGTGCATTTATCCGAAGTCTTGACTTTGCATTAGAGTCTTAATGAGGCATGGTACGTGACAAGCCCATCTTATCTCCTATTTTTGAGGTAAAATTGCACAGACTTGTTATCTTATCTTAGATTTACAGGGCCTTATGGACTCACCTCAAATGCCAAAGGGCTTACAAGCTTGTTTATGATAATAAGGCCTTACATACTTTTCTCCGATGGAGCGAGAGGTAGCAAATAGGCCTCGAACATACGAGGACTTAGAGATATAACCTAAGTACGAAAATGGCTTAGAGTTGGTCCTTGATAGATGAAGATAATAAAGCTAGCTTAAGAGATATTAGGGATTAGCAAGATTACAAGAAGTTTTTGAGCTAACCTTAAATATACGAGAACATATATCCTCATCTTGGTTATAGGAGGGCTAAAGGCTTGCCTCGAATGTGCCCTTGCTTAAAAGATATAAGAAATTCCGAATACTTGGCTTCAAATTGGAGAGTGGAGATTATTACATCTAAATTGCAGATGAGTGAACGAAAAATAGTTTACTGCTACCGACTGCGTGAACGTTAGTAAGTTTATTCCTTGTTGGAACACAAGCAGTGTGAATTAGACCAGCTTGAACTTCTTTACGTATGACATAGTAATCAATCACGATATGTTTAAGAGTAATGTAGTTTAGCACCACTTGTATTACAATACCAGTCTAGGAGGGGGCTAATTGTCATTAAATGAAATTTACAATTAAATGATACACATAATTTCTCCTTTAACTGAACTTACCGCATAAACTCGTACCTAGCATCATTGATTTTATATAACATCACTTGATTTTGAGTGCTTTCATGAAATATCGGGTGACGTGTAAAGCATCTTTATTATCACAAAACACATCAGTTGGTTGAGGATGAGAAATATGTAAATTTTTTCTCCATTTTTCTTATATATATTTTATTTCAGTATTTTTCTCTGAAAAAGGATCATGTGGACAAATTAAAGAAGAACCACGCTATTTGTACAAAAGTTTGTACAAAATGGATGACAAAAAGCCAAGTGGCGGCTCCCTATTGGGGGGCGCCTGTTCCATCTATTTTGAATTTCATTATATAGTTTCATCATATGATCTAACAAATTAGAATAATCTTTTACATAGTGTTCAAGTTTTTTATTGAATTCATTATATTCTTCAGATCCTATGTCGGTATTTTCTGATCTATGAATAATATTTTTTATTTCTTCTAACATCCTTTCTAATAAATTATCTAATCTTTTAATAGTATATCCTGACATTATATTAACATGATAATATCAAAACATATAAACATGATTATGATATAACAAAACATTATCATTATAATCCCTGCGATTCCTTTAAGATCTAAGAAAAATTCGTTCTAATTTTAGCAAAAACTAGTAGTTTTACATTAGCTTTGATCTAGTTCCTTATTCTAAAAAATGAATGACCTTCTGAGCTATAAATCTTCAATCAACTCCCTTCAACGACTTTTTGTCTTCATGGGATTATTGCAATTTCAGCTACCTACTCTTCACCTTATCACTTCTAAGAATAATTTC